>BHFT01018291.1:7476-41084 GCA_004320025.1 Laticauda laticaudata
TGTGTGTGTGTGTGTGTGTGTGTGTGTGTGTGTGTGTATACACACACACACATATATACACACGCACACACATACATATACATACATACATACACAATGGCATAATAAAACTGTTGGAAAATACAAAATTGGTGTTGTTAAATTCATCCACTCCTCCTTTCTTTCTCTCTTTCTCACGCACGCCTTTTCTTTCATCAGATTCACAACATACATGGAGTAACAAAGATGATTTCATGGCGAGATTGCTTTCAGCCCATAGATGTTTCTTTCCCACATGCTATAATTATTCTACTCCACAGACTGCTTCATATATGCAGACCATCATTTGAAGATCAAATGATGACATACTTCTTGCACATGAATGTAAGTGCCTTTTCATATAGCCAACATTCATATCAACACAATGCTTTTCAGTGGAATCTTCTCTCATATTCAGCTTTGATTCTCCCACTGTAATGAATCACATGGCCATTAAGAGACCTCTGTGAGTAAATTAGCCTGTGGTTCAAAGAAGATCCACTTGTCATCTCCATTTCCTAAATTTCTTGTTGGAGCTCACATAATCTTCTTGTACAAAATAGTACTTTGGTGTCTGGTTAATATTTACTGGTTATTCTGAAGGAGGGTTCTTCACTGTTTTTTTTTAAAAACCCTGCTTCTAGAAAAAATCAGTGGTTGTATTGTAAACTTTTATTTAGATCTGTCAGTACTGAAACAGTTTGTGGCAGAATGCCTCAATGAAACATTTGCCCACATTGCTTTGGGGGTAGCCTTGAGATGTCCTATTAGCTGAGCTTCCCTGCACCAGAATATACCTGAGATACAAAGATAAATACTGATCTTTCCTTCAGCCTCCATGCACTGAACAGTCAAGGCCATCCTGAAAATGTCTAAGGCAGCAGACAAATATGGAAACATTTCCCACAATTTTCTGAAACAGAAATGTTTTCCTTCTCTTTGTGTGAAATGTTCCAAGTAGGCTACCATGGTTTAAATTTGTAAAATATTGGAATTGGGGTATATGTGCAGAATCAGCAGTATGTAAATTTTTTTACTGACTCACTGATAAAGGTCTGAGGCCTTGTGCCAAAAAATGGCACAGCAAAACAGGCACAAAAAGGCTTTTGTAGTAGGATAGGTTGCAAACTAGCAAATCACCAACTCCAAAGTAAATACGCAGGTGTACGGATGGTAGCCATGCCTTGGCGCTTGCAGCCTTGAGATTTCTTTTTATTCCAAGCACCTCTGGGATTCTGCTGAAATATGCCAGGACAGAAATGTTGCTTTAGCACCAAATTTTTAAACTTTTCCTACTTTTCTTATGGATAGTGCTATCTGAGGATTTTCTGCTATATGTGATATAATAGAACCATATTTAATAATTCACGTTTATAGGGTAGATGCTGTCTATATAGGCTTTGGTGGAAGGAAATGAGTAGTTACCCAACTTTTGACATTTGGAATTGGAATTAAGACATCAACCTTCCACAAAAATTGTGCCAAAATTGATCTCAGTCCAAGACACAATTTCTCTCCTACCCCAGAAAACCTTATACATTTGAAGGGAAGGATAGCATACAGGGACATAAGGCACAGGCATCATAATTTTGCTTAAGTGTTTGGGTCAGAGGCCACATTACAATCGGGGATCATTCTTTTCTTAACTGATCAGGTATGAGATTAAAAAGTTGTAGGAGTGGGGGAATCTGCAGAAAAATTATATGCAAATATGTGTTAATGAAGCCCCCACATTTTATTCATAGCCTTCTCTTGTTATTTACTATAAAAGTTGAATCCTGTATAGGATTCAGTATTCTTTGATAAAATTGTGAGGTAGAGGTCTGCAAAATCGATAATCAGCTCAAAATTAACTTTTTGGGTATAGCAGATCCAGATCTCTATTTGGTCATCAGTTATATTTGGTAGCTGTGACTTATTTAGTACAGTCTTCATGCCTGTCCTTTCCCATTGCATTGTTGGGAGTAAAATTAAAAGAGTAACATTTTGAACATACTGAAAACAATGCTAATAGCTGTTGCAGCCATAAATAAAAAAAGAATGGAGAGTAAAATGTCTCTGTGCAAAAACTGAAGTATTTCAGATATACAACGTTTACTCTCCATCAATGCCCAGCTTAACTGATGAGGCTAAAATAGGTTCCTTTGGACCAGAGGCTCATTTTGAAACTGAATACTGAAGAGACCTCTCTGTCCCTTGTATTCTGGCAAGAAAGTCTTCAAGCCTCTGTAGCACCAAATAAAGATGATATACCCTGCTGAATGTTTTGCCTTGTAGCATTCTAGCTTCCCCCTTCATGCTAATCCTAAAGGAAAACAAATGAGCCAGTTGCCCAGAGAGCATTGGGAACTGAGGATAATGTCTTCAACTGCAAACTGCTGCCTATAGGTATGAAACTCTTCCATTTGAATGACTTACTGGGTGCATAATTGTCATCACTTAAAGGTAGCTTGGGAACTCTTGCATACTGGATGACACATAAAGTTTAATATAGTGCCAATAATTTTATAGAATAACATCAATAATAATAAACTAGAAGCTTCTCTTCCACTTTGGTTGTTATAAACATTCTTTCTTTAAGGCTGAAATTCTATAGCATTACTTGAGAATAAGTAAGGGTTACTTAGATTTGTGCAGCATAGGTTTGTGCTTTAAGCAAACTTTTCATCTTCCATAGAAACACCTTTGGAAGGGTATGTGTTACTTTATTTTTATTAGTCATCAAATGTTTCTTCTTTGTAACATTAACTAATATTTGGAAAGCTACCCTGGTTTCTTGAGGGAGGAATGGTCATCAATATTTAAGGAACATCAAGTGACTGCAGTGGCATAAAACAGACAGGATAGAGATCTGCTATGGGGACAGCACGTTATGCTAATAGTTTTCTGTCAGCAAAAGTACACAGAATTTTCTCTCTCTCTCTCAGTACTTTTAAGTGAGAAGTAATGAAAGGCCCTAAACTACAATTAATAAGATAATAATTTTAACTACCTCCCTGCAGCCAGAAAATAACCACATGAGTGACTTACTCTCCTATACTGTCCTATACTATTTTCAGTTTAGAAGTATTTGTCTTGGGATGGGGGAAGATAATTAAAGAATGTGCAAAAAGGAGAAAAATACAGAGAGAAAATTACCTGAAGCCTTCTAGATCAATAATTGTCATGACAGGCAGACCTTTGTTAATATGATGCATTACCTTTAGTAGTAGATGGTTGAATTCCATGATATAAAGATTTTTCTATCCATTGAATTTCTTTTCATTTTTTTAATGTTTAGCTGGTTTCAGATAGTAGCTGCTATCTAACTCCAAGTCTAACAAAGCACAGTCCCATAATGACTATGAAAAGGCTGAATTACTTTTATTATGATAAATTAGTCAATTCATAGAGTGATTCATCTTTATGTAGAAGATTGTACTATTATGGTTGATGGCATGAATAAAATGAATTACATTATAACTGTTTGATATAAACATATATTCTACACTACTGTATTTGAAAATTGAAGCCTGCTGCATATTTAAGACATATTTCTATTTTCTTCTGTTTCCTTTATTTTTTCTTCAATACTTTATCCCAAAACTGCCTTAATAAACAGGCTTATTAAAATAAAATAATAATGCTATTTATAATTTGGATGTAGAGGTAATGGAGGGGAAATTTAAAAATAGAACTGTGGTAGCATTTTGTGAGAGACTAATCATTTGTAGAATTCTTTACACATAATGAGTACCTTTACCAAAAGCCTTCATTTTTAATCATTACAGGTAAAATGTTGTGTCAGTCTACCATTTTTCATTTCTACAGGGAAAAAAATCAGAAAAAGGAGACCATGTTCTCTATTAAATTAACATTGCTAATAAGGATAGAGTTATTATATTGACCCAAACATTTGGAATTTTTTGCATTTTTTTCCATTGTGTGAAAATATTTTTTCTATTTTTTGAGAGTCACTGAGAGTGAGTGAGCGAGCAGCCATACAAGTTTTCTTAAACAAATAAATACAAGCGAGTATCTGTTACATATATTTAAATATCTAGGGTTCTGGATAGGGGCATGAAATTTCAATTTTAATATGTGTCTGCCCTCCAATTAAAAAAAATGAATACACTGTTTTATTAAAAGTAGGAGGTTTGAAATAAGAATATCCTCAGTAAATGGGGAAACAAATGAAAACAATGACTGTGGATAAAAGGATGGCCACATGACAAATTTCAATAAGAAGCCCAGAGTTGCTAAATTTAAAAGAATTATTAATTGCCCTGAGACTAGTAAACATTTGGCTTTTTTAAAAAAATAATAAGACTTTTGTGCATTTGGAGTTTACCCTAATAAATCCTCAACTCTTTTCTAAAGCATATTTGTAATAATAATGATAATAATGCCTGCATCACTGCAAAATCTGTTACTGTCAGGTATATTCAGGTGAAAAGAACTTTCAGCTTAACAATATACAATTAGTATGCATTTTTTTCTTCAAATGCTTCCACCAGTTTATTTTATAAAGTCTCCATCATTGAACCCATTCTCTCTTGTTGGATTTCTGTTCTGAAGATATCTATTTGGCTTAGATCACTATGCATGTTTTTTAAAATTTCACCCATATCCCAAAACTGGCATTGGTTTCGGATGGTTCACTTGTTTCCCTTTTGCCCCTCGGTTTTGATGACAAGAGACTGAAACCTTAGATGCCCTAGACAAGAGAAAAATAATTTTAACAAAGTGATTTGTGAATGGAAATATTGTACACAGTCTGCTATTCCAGCTGAGAGCCAAAGAAGAAAATAAGCAAAATGTTAACCTTCAGACATCAAATATGGTTTATGCAAACTTGCAGAGTCTAGCTGTAGAGTTTTCCTGTGAGCAGGTATCTGAAACGTTGAGGTTGAAATTCTATACTAATCTGTCCTGTTGTTGTTTGGATGGTGGTTTCTTTTCTATATACATTCAGCGGAGGACACCATCAGAACAAGTCTGTGTTTGTAGTTCCCCAGAAATGCTATTAGAGTCAAATGATTCTTGACTAAATCATGACAGCTATAGAAACAATAGAAATATTAAGCACCAAATTTTCACCAGAAACACATCAGTAATGAGTTATTTCCATACAGAGATTCAATCCCCCATTTTCATTTTTTTTGTTTTCCTTTTTTCCTTAGAAAATAGAAAAACATAAACAAACCAGAGAATGCCATAAGATCACTTTAAGGCTCACACTAAAACAAGCTGCATGGTTGCAAATTCAATTCATATATCCTTCTTCGTAGCCTTAAAATGATGCCTGTAGTCAGAAGCCCAATTTCCAATCAAAGCATATTCCTTTAAATGGACTTTCTTTTTGCTACTATGCTGAGTTTTATTAAGACTGAAAATGATTGGGAGAAGGGAGGAGAGAAATTGTTATGGAATTTTAAAATACTTTATAGACTCTTTCAAATACTACTTCTTTTCTCTCATGCTTGTTTTTGGTACTTAATTTAAAATTAAAGGCTATCTAAAATGTGTTCTAAGAAATCAAATAGGCCAGTTACGCTTTGAAGTTTAAAAATACCAGTGAAGATTGAATTGAAAACCAATGAAATCACTTGCTTTTGGAGACTTGCACCTTGGTTCAACTTTTTCAGACAAGGAGAGATGTAAATGGATGTAAAGCTTTCCCTATTCAATTCAAAGAAATAAACAGTTTTGTGCATGAACTTTTTTTTTTTAACATCTCCAGTTTTAACGAACTGGGTAGACTCTATGCCAGAAGGGACATTTTTGTGCTTCTGAGCCCATGCTAATTGTTTGGTCATTATACAACAGATGCAAGTCAAAATCTGGGTTTTTCATTGGTTTTTTTTTGGGGAAAAAAGAGGATTATACCCTGAGATTCAAGTTTAAAACAATGAATCATAAAGAACCCCCCCCTTTTTTTTTCCTATAGCAGGGATGCAGTTAATGTACAGCCCCATTCAAAATGACATGAGGAAGTGGAACTTAAATATATCAAATTAAAGTAACTTTTATGCCAATCAAAACACAGCCATGATCGCTCTTTAAACTTAGCCTGGCATTTCCTTTACTGGGGGTTGGTGGGAGGGTAATCATTTTCACCTGTCTTGTGCCAATCTAACAAAACCAATGGCATTTCCTTTTTACCTGATTCTTTTGTACAATTTCATATTATATATAAACACATACACACACCTATGTGTGCATGTGTCACTATATCTATTTATCTATCTATATGTCATTAAAATAATCAAAACATTTTGCATGAGGAAGGTGACAGTACATAATGAAACTCAGCACCTAAGGGCATAAGGCAGTTGTAGGTTTTTTGTTTGTTTGTTTTTTTATTAGTAGTATTATTATTTTCAATCAGCACCAATCCCTATAATAATGTCCTACACTTGGTGTAAGATATAAAACTCAGAGGTGAAGTAATTAATTTTTCTCCAACCTCTGAATCGTGGAAGTTTGCAATACTGGTTGGTTTGTGTTGTTGTTCTTGTTTTCTCCTGTGTGTAAAAAACAAAAGAAAACCTTTCATTTCATTTTTACTTATAAAACATAGAGGATCTCTCTTTCCTTTAAATACATACAGCAACCAGAAAGAAAACTTATTGGAAGGTTATTTCAGAACTGTCTTGACCATAAACAGTTAACCCACCTCTCTCTCCCTCCCCCCATGAAATCCCTCTTTTAATAGGTGGGTGTTTATTTGCAATAGTGTGCATGTCTGGGTGTATGTGTCTGGGTGTTTGTGTGAGTGTGTCGGGGCATTTGCATTTAAAGGAGCTTTTAAAGTGAAGATTCATACTGTAGCAATTCATACAAGAGAGGTCCATCTCTATACCTAATGCCTACAGCGGTGGGGGTGACGTACTGGAGAATGTTTATAGTCCTTCTCAACCTTCGGTCTACAAAATGAGCATCCCAAGCTGGGTATCTCTTTCTTGGGATGTCTATCTTAATGAGAGGGCCTTCTGGGTGGAATGGTCTCCCAGATGGAGTTGATGGCACCATAGCTCTCACTTGGAAAACTGGTAAGCATGTGTCAGCTGTGAGTTCCTCCTGTTGCTCCGTGGCCGCTCTGGGTGGCGTAGCCTGGGCCACCCTATACCCAGGGGTTTGAGGAGCCATGGGTTCAATGTCAGGGGGCAAAGGAATGCCCCAGAGCAGCTCGGCGCAACAGGAGCTGGCAAAAATCTTAGCTCTTGGCCCCATGGGATGCAGGACGCCGTAATATAAGAGCATCAGCGCTATCCCAGCAGCAAAGCTAAGAAAGACACAACAAAGCGCTGGCACAGCATATGAGTCAGTAGTGTTGGGATCTCGGTAACAATACCAAAGGAGCGTCAAAGCAGCATTCTCTGTCAAGACTATGGTGTAATAGGCAAACATTCGGTATCGGGTCCGCCCTTCCTTGACATTAAACCAGCAAAAAATGTACACAATCCCTACCACCATGTTGAAGAGAATCTCTTCCCATTTAGACATGCAGAAATCTGTCCCACCATGGATGATCCAGAAGGCCATGGCGCACCAGTGGACCACGACAAAGATCCCAAAATAGAGCTGGAAGATGGAAGCAAAGAGGGCAAAAGAGATAACTCTGGATGAGATGGTGAAGAGACGCCAGAAGAGATGGATAAGGGCTCCTCTATAACTCATGCTCTTCTTATCATCCCTAGAGTCCCGGAGAAGCTTGTGATAGGAGGCTAGCACCCAAGCCAGGGACATCAGGGAGGCCACAGAGGATACACCTGCCGGGAGAACACACACAAATCCACAGAGTTAAACTGGAGACACAGGAGAAAGGACGCAGTTGCTTACATCATCCTCTTGAGGAGCAGGTGTGAAACATGATTATAATGCGAGTCAGGTTAGCGAAAAAGATCTAGAGGAGGAAGAGAGAGAAAGAGAGAGAGAAAGAGAGAGAGAGAGAAATAAGCATAAATATGATCCCACCTGTAATAAATGCTGACTACCATTTGCATTATTTTATCACCTACAGAAGCAGCAACTGTAATTTATATGCAGTTATGGTTTATGATGATGGCTGTCATTGCTTATCAATAAAAGGTTGTGATTCTCAAATTGCTAATATCCTCTGTGACATCGCAAGTAAGAAAATAACGAATAAAAGAATAACAGAGTTGGATGGGACCTTGGAGGTCTTGTAGTCCAGTCCCCTGCACAAGTACCATTCCAGATAAGTGGTTATCCAGTCTCTTCTTAAAAGCCTCCAGTGATGGAGCACCCACAACTTCTGAAGGCAAGTCGTTCCACTGGTTAATTGTTCTTACTGTTAGGAAATTTCTCCTTAATTGTAGGTTGCTTCATTCCTTGATGAGTTTCCATCCATTGTTTCTTCTTTTGCCAGCTGGTGCTTTGGAAAATAGGTTGACCCCCTCTTATTTGTTGCAGCCCCTCAAATATTGGAAGACTGCGATTCACTAGACCAGACAAACTCAATTCCTGCAACTGTTCTTATATGTTTTATCCCCCAGCTCCCTAATCCCCTTTGTTGCTCTTTTCTGCACTCTTTCCAGAGTTGTTACTTCGTTTTTATAATTCCGTGATCAAAACTGGATGCAATATTCTAAGTGTGGTCTTACTAAGCGGTACTAATACTTCACATAATCTTCATTCTGTCTCTCTATTCATGCATCCAGGATTGCATTAGCTTTTTTGGCTGCTGTTGCACAACACTGGCTTATATTTCAGTGATTGTCAGCTAGGACTCCAAGATCCCTGTCACAGTTACTGCTTTTGAGTGAGATTTCATTTAATCTGTACAATACATTTGATTTTTCTTGTATAAATGTAAAACCTTGCTTTTCCATGAATTTCATTTTGTTCAATAATGGTCTAAGTGACTCTGATTTCTAACTTCCTGAATTAAAGTTGTCCAGGAAAAAAAGTGAATTGTGAACTTTTTCCCACTCTTATTTGAAATCATGCCATTGAGGGACATTTGTTGAATTCAGCTCTGCACAAAATAGGCCCAGAATCTTTCGTCTATTCTGCCATTACACGTGTTCTCAGATATGTGTCTCAGCTTAGTTTATATTCTGATTCAGGCATGATAAGAAATCTTTGAAAATGGCACTAGTGTAATTTTGTCCAATAGCCACAGGTTACAAAAGTTTATTTTAAAAAAGTAATTAAAGAATCATGAACATATACAGAGTGCTATTCTATTGAGATCTCTCCACAACAAAGTGGGTAAATTTCAGAGTTTAGGTCATTAATCTATCCAGTTTTAATGCTCTACTGCTGAGTTATGGCCTTTTCACAACAAGCATGTAGTTGGTCTCTTGAAGACCTCTCCACTTCTCTAGTCTAATCTTTTTCAGATATCATCCTGCATATGAACTATAATAGGGGTCTCCAACCTTGGCAACTTTAAGCCTGGCAGACTTCAACTCCCAGAATTCCCCAGCCAGCAAAGCAAAGCTAAGCAAAGCTGGCTGGGGACCTCTGGGAGTTGAAGTCCACCAGGCTTAAAGTTGCCAAGGTTGGAGACCCCTTGGTTTAGACGATGGACACTAAATCCTAAATCCCAACACTATTTTTTTCCTAAGACTACTATATTGGGGACTACTATATAACTTCAAAAAACCAACTAAAATAGTGGCACAGAGACAGAGAAGCCATCAGTTTTGTGTTGTCTCCTGAAAAAGCACCTTTGGGATAAGGGTGGCTGAGTGACCTTTATGACCTGGGTGACTGAGAATCTCTACAGACTTTTTTGCCATACAATGTGGGATGAACACCTTGAATGGTATGGGAATGGATTTCCAGAGGAAAAAAATTGCAGACTGCAGAAACTACTCTGGAGATCCTGAGGACATAGATAAATCTCCAAGTGCTTCAAAGACCCTCTAAAAGGATGCAAATGACCAACTGTCTGCAAGGAATATAAATTCTTCCATTGCCCACTATCCTGTCAGAGCTGATGAAGCTTCTTGGTTGAGAAGCGAAATATCTTAAAAAAAAAAAAAACCAAGAAATTCCAGTTGCCTCCGGAAATAAAGCACCTTTAGGACACGAGTTTTGTGCTTCCATCTAATAATTGTTCAGATGCTTGCAGTCCAGATATGGCAGCCATATTTTAATATGTAGTTTTCCATGTGAAAAAACTTTTCATGAATGCAGGCACCGTTCTGTTTTGCTACTCTGCATCTGAATTAATACACTTTATGCTTAGATCTACTGCCTTGGTAAATGTAAAACAGTTGAGTCACATGAAATGGAAGAGTTACAAATTGAACAAATAAAAGAAAAGGCAGAGTTTTCACTCTTATCATGTAAAACAATTTAAAAGCCACATCAAATTGTAGATGACATGTTGAGTGCTGCACTCCAAGAGGGGATGGAATCACTGATCCAGTGATTTTGAAAGGGATTTCAGGAATTTTGAAGATAAGCTCCCTAAATACCTGCAAAGTTCCTTAAAATCTTGACACCCCCCCTTCCAATACATAATAAGGTTTATACAGTATATTTGGGCTCATCTACTTCAAAAACTACAGTTGGTAAGCCACATGTAGCTAATGGACTAGCATTTTGAACCTTTTCCATAAGTTGTTGTTTGAATTGTTTAACTGATTTCATCCCAGCTGCCACCTGGAGACTCAAAAATATTATTTACAGAGGGCCCCTTCTTGCATTCTGTAATGGGCAGTAGTTATAACTTGTAAGGGAAAGTAAAGGAATGGAAGATTTTGTTACTGTAACCATATAATAAAGTGGCATTAGCATTTATAGTGTGACTCTGGCATCCAAGTTTAGTCTATCTTGAAGAGATGGCACATTTTAATTTCTTATTTGTCAGACAACCCACAAACTGCTATTACATATGAGTAACTACAGTATATTGCCTTTCTACTGTTTATTGGAGGGGCATCTTTTATGGTGGATGGGTGTCCAAAAAAAAAAAAAATCAAAATGGCAATTGTGATGATCTTTTTAGATACCACTTTAACACCTTCATCTCCCCTCTGCAAATGCCCTGGTGCGAAAGAGTGTTTCTGGGTACTGTAGGAATTATTAGGGAAAATGAAATTGCTGCTGAGTTAATTCTCTGATTCAAAGGGTGGATAAAGCAGAAATAAAGACCCTGGGGTCTCTTAAGATGTCTTAGGGCTAAGGACATTAGAAAGCTTATGTGAAATGGTCCTGTATGAAATAATAGTGTTGTTTCTCCAGTTTAGAACAAAAATAAGAAATTGAAATAGCAGAAAAACTTCTTGTCCTATTATATGCTTGTGTGTGTATATGTGTGTGTGTGTGTGTGTGTGTGTGTGTGTGTGTGTGACTGAGAAAAAAAGAGAAGAGAGGTAAGGAGAGAAAGAAAACAAACATAATTTCATTCTATGCTTGCTGGCATTATCTAGACCAGTGGTCTTCCTCACCTTTGCTGGCTGAGGAATTCTGGGAGTTGAAGTCCGCAAGTCTTAAAGTTGTCAAGGTTGGAGACCCCCTGATCTAGACAAGTGCTTCTCAACTTTAAGATGTATCAGCTTCTGCAACCAGCACTGCTTCAGGAATTCTGAGTTCGGGAATTGTGGTCCACCCACCTTAAACTTACTAAGTTTGAGAAATAGTGATCTAAACTCAGAAAATTTAAAAACATTTAATTTGATATCCATTGCTAAAAATGAAAAATAAGAACTTGTCAGAAATTTCCTTTCTGCCTAAATCAAAGACCTCGGGGTCTGTGGCTAGAACCATGATAGTGAACCTATGGCACGCGTGCCACAGGTGGCATGCAGAGCCATTTGTGCCAGCATGCGAGCTGCAGGCAAACTTACCTCACTGTGCATGCACGCGCCTCACAGTTGATTTTTGGCTGGTTTGAAGCCTTTTTCGACCTCCCGGAGGCTTGAAAAAAGCCTCTGCAGGCTTTGCAGGTTGAATAATAGGCCCATTTTGTCACTTCCTGCAATACCGCATGCGCAGTGGGCATGAGGGGGGGCGCATTGTCTTTTGGGTGCTGGCACGCAAGCGTAAGAGGACCAGCATATGCACAATTTTTGCCACAGGAGCCCAAAAAGGTTAGCCCCCACTGGGCTAGAAGCTAGCTTAGCTCACAGTACTTTGGAGTTTGTGAGGTCTCCAAGTCCTTTTAAAACATAGGGGGGAAAATAGTTGTGCCCTATCAGCAGTTATTTCGGAATAAGAATTTTCCATTAGTTTGTAAAAGAAAGTCCAGGATTAACAGAATGGGGTTAAATCCTGTTCTCTGCCAAGACTTATTTTATAAAGAAAATCATGGGAATGGGATGTGTTATGCTAGAAGCAGTAAATTGCTGAGTTCGCATTCCTTCAGAGTTAATCAGTCAGAGACTGAAGCTAAGGACAGGGTTTTAGAATATTTTATATCCTCTTTTTAATACTTTTCTTCTCTTTCTTTTTCTCTTCTGCTTCCTGTCCTCCCTCCCACCTTTTCCCTCATCTCTTTATCCAGCAAGTGCTGGACTGCTCTTGCCAGGGGACTGAACTGATGATCACTTATCTATGCCAAGGCAAACCATGGGCAAGAGAGATAGTATTTTACCAACCATTATTAATAGCCAACATTCACTGCATTTTTTTCTTTCTTGTTGTACTGTATCGGGTTACAAACTTTCAGATTCTGTTTACTTTACATGATTACCTTTCTCCAAATTTATAGACAATAATTTATGTGCAAAAAAAATTCCATTGTTGAAATGGCACTATTATTGTTACATAACTCTATGGCTTCCTTCTTGTAAAATCAACTTATAATAATGAAAAAACAAATGCTATACACCTGCCTTCCTTTCTAATGTTCCACAAGAATCTTCACTGTAAGACAGGCAGGGGAAAGTAGACTGAAATTCTGCAAAAGCAGAACTGGAAGCCTTCTCACAGACTTTCTTAGAGGAAACACCTTTTAGCTTTCAGAAATTCTGAGCTACACCTTCTTTAATGTTAAGGAAGTACAGTACAGGGTTGGGGAAATTCTATAATTCTTGGTGCTTTCTGAACTTGCTTGTTTGTTTGCAGACATTTCATTACACAACTAACCATCAGGGTCATGTACCTGGTGATGTTTCCTAGTTGGATAATGAAATGTCTACAAGCAATCAACCAAGCTCAGAGAGCACCAAGGATCCCATAATTCTACCCTAAAGTACCATAAAGCATTCTCCTCACTTGGGGGAATTGCTCTTGACTAATGGGAAGGACCATATCAACCACTGAACCTTCCATCTGGGTGAGAAATCCAAACATGTCCCATTTTTTCCAAAACGAGGAACACCAGTCAGATCACTTACACGGTAAAGCTTCTGCACGGTTCTTTTGGATCATTATGCAGAGTTGTAGCACCAATTGTGGGGCGCTCTCGAGAAAGGTCTCTAAGAGACGCAGCATGTTGACATCTGCATACTCGTACATCATAGCCCAGTAAAAGCGCCGCTGGTGTTCTTTTTGCCTCTGGCTTTGGATCCCCAGATACATGGTTCGGATATACCTGGAGATGGGAAGAAAGTATGGACAAAATATGAAATGATGAGGGAATCAGGTTAAAAGTAATTCCTTCTTCCCTATTATTTCATTGTTTCTCCTCCTAGCCCCCATATTTTTCATTGAGGTTTATCATTCTTCTAAACTGTACATTCAGAGATATTACTTCTTTTTTCAACGTAATAAATTTTCTTAAATGAAAAAACATTTAGCATTGTTCCTTGTTTGGGGAGGGTGCAGGTTATGTATTGCAACAAAGAATCAATTTAAAGCAGTGTATCTTGTTCTCCAATAATCAGAATTGGAGTTCCTTCTCTAAAATGGAAAAAAAAATACAAGTACTTTTTTTAATATGAGGAATAATTCTTGTAGGTCAATTAAAGAGAAACAGTTGCTTATTTTATCAAAATCCTTCAAATGGACTATCATAGTAACAATGAAGGCAAATCTACATAGTCTTACTTGAAGTAAATCTTTTCTAAGTGGAGCATGTTTGGGTATACATACAGTATATAAGACTGTACTATGAATATTGTTGGCTGACTTATATACATAAGGTTAGCACCATAGCATTTTCAATTATTTAATATGTCTAGCAATTACATACACCTCAATACCACCATCTTCATTTCTTTCTTACAAACTTGATGGATTTCAAGTACTTATAGCTTGTTACCCTGCTGTCAGCATCCAAAGCAGTATTCTTTAAAAAATTATCTAACACCAAAGTTCAAACACATTGATAATGTGTACTTTAGCCCGTGTATTGCCCTAAACAAACAGGTTGTCTAATTAGTTCAAAGTGTCTTCATTTTCTTAGGAGATAGTATTAATTCTATAAATCATGCATAAGTTAAAAATGGAAAAATATGCTGTGCATAAATGAATACAAGGACAATTCTGATTAGTCAACCAATGCCTCTTACTTCAGAAAATGAATGATTGCAGAATGAATGAAAGTAATACCTAAAAGCTTTCTTCAATGTACAATGTGAGGATTGGTATCCGTTCAGCCAGAGTTTTTTTGGCTTATGTGGCCTTAATAAATTTAAAAAAATTAAAAAAGCAGATAACTTGATTATAGAACTGGGATAGAGCTATTGTGTCCCACTACCAGAACTTCAGGAGGGGTTATTGTTCTATGATAGAGTATGTTTTGCAATCTCTCCCAGAGACCAACATCAAGCAGAGTGAATAACAGTGATATAAATGGACAGAGATCCTATTAAAGGCAAATTATTATGTTCTTATGTTCATCTGTGAAAAGGGTGGAGAGTGTCCTTCATGTATAATAAGATGGTTTTGGTGAAGCTCAAACATTTCTGCCTGACTTGTATAATAGCTGTAGTAATAGCAGCAAAACAAGGTCAACTCTGAATGAAGCAGGATGTAAAAGAATTTGTAAAAGAATGAGCAAGAAGTGACTCAGATCTGACACTAGGTGGCAATATGCTCTAATTATACAAAATTTGATATTTAGGCTGTAAACTCATACCTTGGACAAAAAAAAAAAGGATTCTACTTTCCATTCCACTTTCACGTTGTATTTTTTAAAAATTGATTTCACTGTAAATGTAGCAGTGGGAGCAGGAGGAAATATCAGAAGAATTTCCACTTCTGAAAGGTCTGTGATGCTCTCTGACCTTGGTTGTTTTCTTGCAGACTTTTCATTATCCAAAGTAGATTACATCATCAGTGCTAGTCTGTGCTAGCACTGATGATATTACCTAGTTTGGGTAATGAAACGTTTGCAGGAAAACAATCAAGCTCAGCGAACACCAAGGATCCCTTATTTCAACTCTCAGCTACAATTCCCACTTCTTTTTATTCTTTGTGTAAAAAGCAATTGCTCCTAGACTTTGCAGAAAAAATATATTTTTAAAAAATCTTGAAAACCTCTTTTCATATTACAGTCTTTGTGAATCCATGTTGACATTGTGATCATAATTTCATTACAGTGCATATTATCTCATTTACCTCAATGACATCACTGAAGGCAAAGAAAGGCTATGACTTTATTTTTTTAATTGTAATTTCTTTTGTTTTATTGTTGCAAGCTGCCCAGAGTTAGGCAGCATACAAGTTTAATAAATCAATATCATTATTTATTCTGAGTAAAGAGAAGGTATAGACCCCTTTGCCCAGATAGATTAGATAACATCAGTATTTTTATTGTATAGTACTGGTGTATTTTTAATGCAATTTTATCTTTTTAGTCATATAGTTAAGCCACTTTGCCAAAGTTCAGTCTGTAGCATCTAGATAGATGGCTAAGAAAATGTGTCTAGATGCTTTCCTCTGTTGTGTTGGCCGTTGCAAATCTGTCTATTCAAATCTACCCACTTTGTATCTCTACCAGTTAACTGTGTACCACTGGAGAAAACTAAGAACCAGCCTGTTTACTAGCTTGTACTAGACACCGACAAGATACTGTATCTAAATTGATTGCTAATAGATTTCTGATACAATTCAAAGTACTGATTTTAACTTTAAAGAATTCATCCACGGGCATTTGTCTGTTCAATATATTTTCTTCTTGTTCTTTTTTTCAATTGTCATTGCCTCTTTCCCAGGACTGAGAGAAAATGACTGGCTCAAGATCATCCAATTGGCTTTATGCCTAAAACAGGACTAGAATTCATGGTCTCCTGGTTTTTTAACTTGATGCCTTAGCTACTAGACCAGTGGTTCCCAAACTTTTTCAGTCCACTGCCCCTTTGGTGCTACAAACTTATCCTCAGTGCCCCTCACCCAGGGATGGGATTCAAATTTCTATGGGCATGGCCTAACTTGAGGGTATGGCTTGGTCACGTGACTGGGTGGGCATGGCTTGCTGGTCACGTGACTGGGTAGGTGTGGTTGGTGGTCATGTGACTGGGTGGGCATGGCCAGGTGACTGGCAAACAAGTGGTCCTCACTTAATGTCTGGTTGTTTAGCAAGTGTTCTAATTTATGACTGGCCTCCCCAGAGATACTTGACCTGTTTTTGGAGTTTTAACAGCCATGCACACACATACACACACACTCCCTTCTAACCATGCTGAAGCAGGTCATTGGACTAGAATCGGCAAAGCATCTCTGATTAGATTCGAGTAGTGAATAAAATCTAATCAGAGATACTTTGCTGATTCTTGATTTGTTTTATTTGTATCTCTTTTTTTTATGTTGCTGAATTGCATTGACATGTGTGTCCCTTCTTGTGCACAATCCAGAAGTTTTGTGATTCTTTGCAGCAACTTACCACCTCTGGCTTTGCTCTACTTTTCAAAACATGCTGCACTGTGGTGTATCTAGGTGCCGGCCCTGCAGGTTCACACCACTGAAGGCCTCCACTGCACTTGAGGGACCTGCCCAAGCAAGTTCAATCAATGGGGTGAGCCGAGAGGAAAGAGAGAGAGAGAGAGAAAGAGAGAAAGAAGGAAAAGAAAGAGAAAAGGGAAGGAAAGAAAAAAGAGAACAAAGAAAAGAGGGGGATGGAAGGAAGGAAAGAAAGAAAAAAGAGAACAAAGAAGTGAGGGATGGAGGGCAGGAGAAAAGATAATGAGATATATATTCCAGTCCAATCACCTGTTCCAGCAGGGTTAGAAGGGCAGATGTGTGTGGTGGTGTCTCCTTGTAATTTTCAGTACATTTTGCGTTTTGACTTCTTCAGAATTGGCACATTGGGGAAAAGTAAATTTTTTAGGGTGGAGATTGGTCCAATGGATCCTGTTATAAGCCCTCAACAAAATGTGAGAGCTTCCTGATAAAGTCTTGACCTGTTTTTGTCCACAAAACCTTTTCAAAGAAGCCCAAGGATGTTTTCAATGTGCTGGCAAAAGATTTTCAATGTGGAAAAGGCCTCATCTAAACTAGGCCCTCATTTCAAATCTGATGCAATCAGGATCTCTCTCTCTCTCTCTTCCCCTCCGCTCCCTCCCTCCCAGAACTGGCTTTGCTCGTCTTTTCCGCAATGTGCCTGCGGGGCTGGCGCTTCAAACTGGATATATGTAATGTATGTATGGGATAGATAGATAGAATAGATAGATAGATAGATAGATAGATAGATAGATAGATAAGATAGATTGCGTAGATAGAAAATAGGCAGGCAGGCAGACCTTTTGGATGGAATATATGGACAGGTAGGTAGTAGGTAGATTGATTTGGAGATAAGTAGGTAGGGTAGTAGATCTATATATGGTTAGGTAGGTAGTAGACAGAAAGGCCGGCAGGCAGGTGGTAGCAGAGAAGGCAGGCCAGACAGACAGACCTTTTGGAAGGATGTATGGATAGATAGATTAGACAGAAACAGACCAGGCAATCTATATTGGTAGATAGATAGGTAGGCAGGCAGGCAGGCAGACCTTTTGGATGTATGTTATGTATGTATGTATGTGATGTATGGTAGTATGTATGGTATGTATGGTTGGATGGACAACAGACAGAAAGAAGCGACAATGCGCGCACTCGGGAGTAGAGCAAACGCCAGAGTGAGAATTGGAACGTACACACAAGTTGCCAAGGTTGAGAAAACATGGGTTGATATATCAAACCAACCATTCTGTTTTAGAGTTTAGCATGCTGTTTTGATTCCAGCTTAGTCAATTAAAGCCATGGCTAAGATCTTCCTGCTCCTTTAATGCAGCTGCCGAATCTCGCCCTGTCCCGTTCTTTCTTTGGCATTCCAATTTTGCCAGTGCTAACCTCCCTGGGCAGCGATTGCAGCTAGACTTCACCCTCTTTGCTTGAACCCAAGGTCCACTTCTATCGGGCCAAGCAAGGGAGGTACTCTGCACACGCTCAGAACTCCCAACTTCGGGGAAGTGTTCCGTCCATCTTTACACTCCACCTGGGAGGAGGAGGCTGCGGAAGCACCCCAGACCGGCTAGAAGGGAATGATCACTTGGAAACTAAGCAAGCAAACAGCAAGCGCAGACTCGTTCGGAAGAAACCAGGCTGCAGAGGGACAGCTAGGTTCTAGGTCCAGGATGACCACGTAGAGCTGAACCGAACCAAGCCACACTCCTTGGAGAGCTGCAGCTGCACCTACCCTCATCCTAAGCGCAAGCCCGACTGGCTGGAGAGGTAAGAAGCCCAGGCAGCACTGTGCACTCCCTTGTTTCCTCTGGGAAGGGGGCCCTAATGCCGGACTACCCACCCATCCACTGCACCGCCTTGGGACAGTTTTGCTTTCAGGCCTTCTAGCGCACCTCTGCTGCTTCCACCATAGAGAGCAGACTGAAAGTTAAAAGCGCCCCTTTCTGCCACTCCCACTTCTCTCTCCCTCCCAGGCTTGACAAGGCACGGTTCCATTTTGAGGCCCGGGCTATGGAGTGATGAAACAATCAATGGCTGCATAGCCGGCAGTCAGCTGAGTCTGTGGGGCCGGCGCTCAACGAACGCCCCCCTGCTGCCTCGTTAGTGCCCCCTGCCAGCCCCCTTGCCTCTTAGCGCCCCCCTTAAGGGCATCCACCCCCCTACAGGGGCGGTACCGCCCACATTTGGGAATCACTGCCCTAGAACCAACGGACTCTCATCCAATATCATACCTAAAAAGAAATTGCATGTTCCTGTCATGTTTCATGAAAAATGGAGGACTGAGACCGAGGTTCCTTCATTACAGTCTTCAATATTGTGGAACAGCCCTGCTCCATTCTTGATCCATTCTTTCTGGAAAGTTGATAAAGGACAAATCTTTTTTCATTTGGAAGCTTCAGGGACCGGGAAGATAATTGGTGCTTGTTGTATTATAATGATCCAGCTTTTATTTATTGGTTTAATTTTATTACTCTTATTGTAGATGTTTTTAATTTAAATTACTTAATTATTAATTTATTGTGAATTGTTTTATTGTATTTTCTGTTGCTAAACACCAGGAGTTATTTCTAAAATATGGTAGATACAAGATTGGACAAGCCAAGCAGCCAAGCAAGCAAAACATTGGCCTTGATTACTTGGGATGGGGGTGGGGTGGGGAGATATGTAGTTGATGGTTGTTAGAAAGTGCAAAAATTGCAAAAAGTAGACAAAACTATTTTCTAGTGTGAGATTTACTCAAGCATTGTAGTTTCCAGCCTCTCTATGTTCCATAGTCACAGGTATCTGTTATAGTAAATACTGCCAATAAATGCCAGATTTACAACGCTCTGAACAAATTCATTTGACTCTTTCTTGAGGCAGCTGAAGTATAAATTAAAACTGGATATAAAGATACTGATATCTGCAGAGCTATCAACAACATGTAGATGGCTTCAACTGTTGGGGGCACCAATGGTTGCCTGACAGAAATACGGGAACAAGACAATCTTCATCCTGTAGAGGAACCTTTTTCCATAGGAAGATATAGTTAGGTGAACAATAAAGTATGCTGGAAGTGTGATGGACAAAGTTTGAACTTTGAGCTAAAAAGGCTGGGCCAAAGTGGAAGGAACAAATGGAAAAAAACATGTAGCCAGAGAGTTAAGATCTAGAGATGGTGAACTGCAAGCAGCATCTGAGTTTTAAAGCTGGAATGGAGATGTCAGAGAAACATATGGGCAGAAAGAAAGTTGGAAGCCCTGTAACGAATGAGGTGGGCAAGAGATACTGAAACATTCAGTAGGACAAGCAGAGTCCTAAACTGACTCAGGAATGTTATAGCACATGAAGTCTGGAAGGAATAAAAGGATTTCTGGATAGGGGAACAGAGGAACATTGGAGAGATAACATAGCTACTTTAGTTTTTATTCCTCTCACATTGGATGCGTTCCACATATAAAATGAAAACATTGCACAAAGTGAAGTGGGTCATTGCCCAAACATTTGTTGAAAACTCACCATGTTTTGTCAAGAAAAACAACTAGATCAGGGGTGTCAAACTTCAAGGTGTGCTTAAATCTGGCCCGTGGGGGGTTTAAGCGACCTAGGAATAGAAAGGCCCGTGATGCTCTGGCAGCCAAAAGGCCGGTGGCCAGGGGGCATGTATGGCTCCCCATATCCCTATTTTCAGGCCTGGACGGCCTCTGCACCACTCTGCCACCCAAACGGGTCATGAGCGGGGCTGCATGAAGACCCCCAACCTCCATTTTGGCTGGCAGTTGGTGCAGGAGGGCCGTCCCAAGCTAAAAATGGGCACAGGGGCGGCTGTGCAAGTCCCCCTGCCCCTGTTTTGGCTGGCAGGCGGTTGCTGCAGGAGGGGTCTTACCTGTCTCCCCCTCCCCCAGAACGGGCCGCGCAGAGAACTACAATGCTGATCCAGCACTTCAAGAAATCCCCCCAGTTTTTTGGCAAAAAAGAAAGGGGCGGACTTTGTCTCGTGTGCTACAGCTGCGATCTCGGGGCTCTGAGATTGCAGCTGATATTTTCGCCCTGTCGGTCCTAACGACCCTCCAAACCGTTCCCGTAGAGACAGGGATTGTGAAGGGCAAACAGGTCCCAGGATCCCAGAGATATCGGCAAATCTCTGGTTTGATCCGGAGAAGAAGGCCTTTTGCTGGCGGTGGGAAAGGCAAGCCTCCAAAGCTGCGCTGAAGGTCGGGACAGCTCCGAAAAGGAAAGGGCTGGAGCGAATGCATATCGGCTGGTGAGAACCCTTTTGTAATGAAAATTGCTGAGATCTGAAAGGCTATCCTGAAAGAAAGACGAAACCTGGGACTTTATTTTGTTTGACTGGAATTCTTTAAGCCGGCGTTTTTTAAAAGTGATGTCAAATTGAGGCTTGATTCTTTCCTTACTACTTCTTTTTCTGAGGACGTTAATGTTGATTTGTAGGTAACCAGATTGAATTTTGTCTTATATTATATTTTCAATGCTTCTTTTGATTTTTTAATTTTCATTAGGATACGAGACCCCTTGATTCTTTTTTCTTTCTTTTTCTCTGAGTTTTGTATACATTACTCTTCTTTCTGGCTGGGGGGGAAAAGTATTAAGAGATTTTGCAACACTGCCAACTAGAGGCTTGAAAGTATTTTATTTGAATTGGGGAGAAACGTATAACTACTCCTTCTCAAGGACATTTTAATGTGATAAGATGGAGGGGAGAGCACAGAAAAATATTATTACAGGTGTTTTTTCCTGGACTCTTATCAATATTTCAACACTTGAGGCTTGGGCTTTGAAGCTGCTGGAGAAGAGAGTCATAATAAGAGCCTTGGATAAATAAATAAAGTGCAGTGTGCAGTCCATATATACTTGTGAAATCTCTACTCGGCGCAGCCTTTTTGTATATTTTAACTCTAGTAATATTTTTATTTTTGCTTTTTATTTTATCCTTTTTCTTCTTTGGTTTTGGGCCTCTTTACTATTGGATTTTCTATTTTGGATCATAATTGGCTATTCTATCAGATGGATTGAAGGTCAAAAAGAATTTGAAGTTTTTTGAAGCATTAAAATGAAAGAAAAAAAGTGAAAAAAAAGAAGAAGGTGTTAAATGAAATAGACCTGTGTGTTTTTTGGATTGTTTGGTGACTTTGAGATTTTTGGAAATTCTTATTTGAATGACTAAAATCATTTGGGTCGTTTTAAATTTTTTTTTTTTTACAATGGCATTAACTTATGGATGAACTGAAAATGGAATTTATAAAATATGAACAAGAGAAACAAGAAGGGAAGGATTCTTTTGGCTCTATTTTTCGTTTTCTTAGAAATGGCAATTTCTACATATGAGAAACTACAAGAACAAGAAGATTGGGATGAAGAAGAAACCATCCTAATGAACAAGCAACTTTATTTGGGGAAGAAAGGGGAAAGGAGAGAAAGAGAATGGAGAATTTAAGACTAAAAAAAACAACCAAAAAAGGGAAAATAAGGTGAAAAGTGGACACAACATCAAGAAAGCAACAGAAAAGAAAAATACACAAGAGGGTGGAGATTAAGAGACAAGGGGGTAAAAAGGGTAGAGTGGAGAAGCAGGGAGGAAAGAAGGGAAGACCAAAAAAGGGGAAAACAAGGTGAAAAAGTGGTCACAACATCAGAAAGCAACAGAAAAGAAAAATACACAAGAGGGTGGAGATTAAGAGACAAGGGGCAAAAAGGGTAGAGTGGAGAAGCAAGGGAGGAAAGAAGGGAAGAGAAGCTACAAAGGTTGAAACAAGATGTAAAGTAACAGAATTTATTTAGAGATAATGGTAAACATACAATTGAAAAAGAGATTCTGCAAAGGTACATAAGATTGTGTTGTTGTATTATATTTGAATAATGTTACAAAATTGGAATAATATATGATTATAAAATGGCGACAAATATTTTAATGTAACTTAGGCGAAATTTCTTTTTTTAAAATAAAATAAATGAAATCAAAATAGAGAGAATTGAATTAAAGAAAAATGGGAAACATTGTCAATTGTATAATATTTTAAAACATAAGTGAAATAGGGGGAAGTAACTAAGGCAAAATCTATAATTGTTCGCATAGAAGCATGATATTTATTTAGGAAAGGATTGTGTAAAAATGTTTAAGACTTAAATGAATACTAATTTTAATGATATAATTTTAATTGCTATGGTTGTTTTTTAATTATATTATATATTTTTTAAAAAATTTTTTTTCCTTGTTTTAAAATATTTGAGTCCTATTTTTAGAATGTACTACGCAGAATCTGAATGAAAATTATGTGTTATGTTAAGCTTTAAAACTAGGGGAAGGATAAGTATGATAGGCATTATACTCCAATCGGTCATGACAGAAGAAATTTTGTGTTAATGAGAAAAGATAATAGACAGCTGAAATAGGACAGACAAAGGATATAAGTATAATGATTTTAAATGAGATGAAATAAATATAACAGAATTAAGAGAGTGAAAAGAGGGGAGAAGCTATATAGAAAATGTAAAATAGTGATATAGAAATGGAATGTATTAAAGCACGAGAACTTGAATTTATGTCTGTACAAAAAGATTAACTCGGGATCAAACTGCCGTCCAAAAAAGAATATTTTTATGTTTTTTATGTTTTGTGTTTTGTTTGTATATGTTTGTTTGTTAAAAATTAATAAAATTCTTTATAAAAAAAAAAGAAATCCAGTTTGACATCCCTGCACTAGATGAATGCATTCTCCAATACTATCTCACAGATAGAGTTCCCTCTAAGTGTAGATAATAGCATCACTGTGAAAAACAGGATCTTGGTAAATGTTCACCCATGATTACAATTAATTACATTAATTACAATTAATGACAGAGCAGAGGGCCTATTCCTACTTGAACCTAACCATGGTATCATTTTTTTCCATGTTGCTATTATCTCATCTCCAGTCCATGAACGAGATAGAGTTAAGCCATCTTTAGCTGCCCTAGGATTGAAGCAGTCTCCCGCTTTCTCTGACATCCTCTAAACGCAAAATCTTAAAACCTGAAGTCAAATGATTGAAGTGATCTGAAACAAGAAAAACAGGTATGGCAACAGAAACGGTAAATTTCACAATGAGTTTTTTGCCAGCTCAAAGATGAACAGAGAATATTTTAATCAGAGAACAATATATCTTGTAATTAAGTGCAAGAATACCCTATTCCATCCCTAAGAATTTCTGTATAATGTTATTATCTGAATGAATTTCTTACATTTCTCTTTTGTCAAACTGAATGGGATTTAATAGAAAAAATATATAGAATAACTTGTGCCTTAATTTACATCTGGGCCAGCTCTGAAATGGAAAACAGTTGGTAGAATGAGCTCAAACCAAAACTAATTATGTCCAGGTGAATGGAACAGGCAAGAAGGAACAGATTTTGAGCATGGCAGGTATATAGGGGGAGGGAGATCATTATTTTTCATCTGAACTAGTGTTTCTTAACTCTAGGAACGTTAAGATGTGTGAATTTTAAATGATCCTGGCTGGGGATTTCTGAGAGCTGAAGTCCATACATCTTAAACTTGCTAAACACATGAGAAACACTGGCCTAAAACACCTCTGAATGTTGAAAGCATTTCCATTTACTTTAACCATCATTTCCAAAAGTTTATAAATCTTCAAAGTAATATTTTGTAAAATTAAAATTGTGGTTTTGTGAATCATTCTTATGACTTAATTGATTAAAAACTGAAAGGAGGATCTTTCTCATCAAGGGAAAAAGGAAATAAAAAACTGCACATAGGGCAAATGTTTCTCTTTTCCCTTGACTCAGTAAGCCCCAATTAATGGCAGTTCCTTTTTTTATAAATGTTGCATTTGCTCAGAAAATAAAAATAAACCTGGACAGGTATTTTTCCTGCTGTCTACTTTCTATGCTTTTTTCAGAGAGGTTTCTCCGTGATTTTTGGCCAAGGACATTAGAGTTCAGAAATCTTGAACTAAATCCTGTACAAACCATGGAAACATTTCCCTACCATCAGTTCCTTAATGACTACAGTACCTTTCAAATAAAAGTAGAATTATGGATGGTCAGAAAATGAAGAAAGGATGAAAGGGAAAAAGAGATAAAACACCTGATATTTCACATAATTGTTAAAGTTTTGTAATTGTATATAGCATAGAAAGAGCTAGGCCAGAATGTTCTTTATTTTGGCTAGAGGTGGTATGGTCCTACTCTGCTTGACTGTATCAATACATTCCCTTCTCTTCCTAGTCCATGTTTTGTTCCCTGATTTAGGGGTTTTTTTAAGCAGGTTTTTATTCTGTCTCCGTTTGCATTTGGATTAATTAATGGGTGATTAACTTGAGTTTAGCTAATGTGATTCTAAATGTTAGCTAACCTTGTTCCTCAGCAGTTTGCAGTAAATGGCAAATGTTTGTGTCCCGGAACAAATGTTTGCCGAATGTCTCGACTTGGCTTGACAAATGTATCTGTAAACTCAAGTGGATTGGTTCACATTCAATGCAAGAGGCAAAACTGCACAAGAGTTTCAAGGCAGTGAGGAGAAAGAGAACTCTTGTCTAGTATGCTGGAAGCTAAATGCAATTCTGACAAAGCTGTATCAATGCTTCCAGCTAATGTAGCTGCCCTTATTTAGAGAAAGTGTGGCATCTAGTTCTGAATTTCTCTGAGCATATTTAAAATTCTTCTCCCTCTTCACAAGAGTCAAACTGGAGTGCCTTTCTTAGATTTGAAAAGTTGATTGGGGAAATCAGTTGACAAATATCAAACCAGCAATAGAAGGAAGGTGTAGTTACTATACTTCCAGGCAAAAAGTAAATCTTGTTAATAATAGGTGATTTCAAAGAGATTTAGCAACCTAGAAGTAAGAAGAATTTCATCCCACAACTCTAATATACTGTTTAATTGGTTTATCAATTTATTTTATTTGTTAAAAAAGAAAAAAGTGTTCTAACCCAGGCTTCGTCAAACTTAATAAAACACAAACTGAATTTAAAAGTAAAACCTTTTTTTTAATGCAATGCTGGGAATTACTTGCATTCCCAACCAAAACTCATTAGACACAATTCCTCCAGATAAGAGCACACTTTTTAGTGCTATCGAATGCTGCCAAGAAACAGAAGTTCAATTAAAGCTCACACAAACCAACCCAAAAAGCTAGAAAAAACCGACCAGAGCTTCACGAAGGACTCGGAGACTACTGAACTGCTTTGCTTCCTGCAAAGCTCTTCTCATTGAGGACTGACTTTTATCCCTAATGGGAGGGGTAATCACCTCCCAGCCTTACTCCTGAGTTGCCCCTTCTGCTTCAGCTGCTCTCACCTTCTAGCGGCTCTGCACACACGAGCACCGGGAACAGGCTCCCTGGAGTCATCTGCTTCAGACTGTGAAAGCTCCAAAGGCAGCACCCCAATCTCAGATGGTCCTGCATTAGATGCAGGACCCTCGTCCAAGTCCTAGCCAGACTCCCTGATTGGTTCCCTTTCATCCTCACTGTCCGATACCTCTGCCATCCACACCAGCTGCCGGCAAACCACAACAGAAAGTATGTGCAGGGACCTATTTCTTGGATAGTTTAGTGATTATAGTGAATGACTTATTCTTAACTGCTTGTGTATTTTAATCTTTGCTTTATTATAATTGTTTTATTTTTTTTAAATTTTGCTTGCTGCCCAGAGTCACTTGTTGAGCTGGGTAGCCAAACAAATTACAGACATACATACACACATACATACATACCTCCTGTCATGATATTCCATTTCAGCATGAACAGTGTTACAAAAATGCAGAAAGAGATTAAACAATAAAAAGCAAAAGAAATTAAAGAATGAATTAAAATAAAGGTAGTCAAGTTTAGCTTTCTATCCTTGCAAATTATCCTTTCTTTCATTACATCCCTAAATCATTTAATCTATTGGCTTTTTCTTCAATTTTGTATTCAATCCATCTTCATTCATCATTCTTTCTTGACCTATGTCTTCTTGTTTAACTACATCTGCATATCTCTTAATTCCAACTGCATTCAATTTGTTTTCTTTTCTCCCTGACAATTTCAACTCTGATTCTCCTGTAATAAAAGTAGCCTGAAGTACATTTGTATATTTGCTATTTACTATACACCATTCATATGGTCAGCCAGCAACATAGCATTAACTACATAAAAAGATGCAGATACATTGATAGAATATCAGGATAGATTTTCCTTATACATTTATTAAAAATATATTGAAGAAAATCACAAATCCTTGTTCTTTTTTTCTCTGCTGAATCACCTGTTTAGTCCTCTGATTACTTTAAGGAACTTATTTTTATTTTTATTTCATTAGAATTGGAAGTTACCCTATCTCACAACAATTGTAAAGAGAAAAACATTTTGAATATTTTATTTATATTTCTGTCAGGTTGAATGTTTTGCCTTAAATTAGCCTCCTTCTTTCCTTTTTGTCTGAGTTCCTGTTCCAAAAACAGCAATATTAGTCCCAACAGCTAACAAAGGGTGTTAGAGGTGCACTAGAAAAGAAATCCATCTGTAGGATGTATAGATCAGCTTCTTTTGAGGAAGGGGGAAAAAAAATACCACTGAATCTACTAGAATCAGTTTGTTTGAAATCCACTAGAGGGCACTAGAATTATTTATCATCTTTCTTCTTCAGGTTCCCATGGTGGCTTCTACCAACAAGGATGGAAGAAACGGTAACCTCAGAGTTCAAATAACAAGCACAGTGCATTGATGAATTGTATACCAAGTCATAGATATTGGTGCCGAAAATACCCTGCCACAAAGTAGATCAACAGTGGATTTAGAAGAATGCAATTTTGGGACCAGATGATTTTCTACTGCACAGGGCTCCCTGGATACTGGATCATGAGGTTATTCTCAGAGATCCTTTCTTCTGAGGAATGTATTTTTCTGGTGTATTTTTCTTGTCACTGGGTCATAGACAGCAGAGAATTTGGTTGTGTAATTTACTCAAATTATATATCTCATTCTATGTGCCAACCAGAATGCAGTGATAATACATTCCTGTATTTTAAAATGCATACAAAATGCATTATATTAAGGACAGATTGTGAGCAAGAAACATATAAATTTAGAAAATTAAGCACAAAAATGCCTAGTAGGGAAAAGTGCCTGCATAAATGTGCATATTAAAACTACATGGACATTTAAAACCCTGCAAAGTGAAATAGTTATAGGATGAAATAAATAATGCTTTTAAAAAAGAAGTAAAGCAAAATAACAAAGGACAGGTTTGGCCATTTATACTAAAGAAACTCAACTGCTGCTAATTTTATAATATTTCCATTATCAGGTTAAGACTTTTTAAAAATTTCTCCAGCAAATTTTGAACTTAATCTTAAAACTGTACTTAAACTTAAAATCAGTATTAGTCAGGATTTTGTGATGTGATAAAAAGGTATAATACTTTTTTCAGTGTCAGTAAAACACTGATTGAGTTTATTTATTTATTTTATTAGATTTGTGTGCCGCCCATCCTGTCTAGAATTAACTTTCAGCAGCTTACAAACATTAGAATAGAATAGAATAACAGAGTTGAAAGAGACCTTCGAGGTCTTCTAGTCCAACCCGCTGCTTAGGCAGGAAATCCTACACCATTTCAGATAAATAGCTGTCCAATCACTTCTTAAAAACTTCCAGTGTTGGACAATTCACAACTTCTGGAGGCATTTATTCCACGGATTAATTGTTTTAACTGTTAGGAAATTTCTTCTTAGTTCTAAGTTGCTTCTCTCCTTGATTGGTTTCCACCCATTGCTTCTTGTCTTGTCCTCAGGTGCTCTGAAGAATAGTTTGACTCCCTCTTCTTTGTGGCAGCCCTTGAGATATCAGAACACTGCTATCCTCTTATCCCCCGTCCTTCTTTTCATTAAACTAGACCTACCCAATTCCAGCAACCATTCTTTATATGCTTTATTCTCCAGTCCCCTAATCATCTTTGTTGCTCTTCTCTGCATGCTTTCTAGTGTCTCAATATCTTTTTTACATCGCGATGACCAAAACTGGATGCAGTATTCCAAGTGTGGCCAAGGTATTATAAAATGGTGTTAATACTTCCCGTGATCATTATCCTATCATCCTATCCCTCATTAAAATATAGTCAACTTTAAAACAATTAACACCAACAATAATAATTTACAATTAAAAGTTGTTTAAAACTGTAACTCAGGCAAAGACAAGCACTGTGCTTGCATATAATTTCCTCCCCAATTTCATTGCTTAAGATGCTGATAGCCTAATTCATATGCTAAGATAATAGAATAGCAGAGCTGGAAGGAACCTTGGGGGTCTTCTAGTCCAACCTTCTGCACTTAACATGCAGTCCTCAATAGAATTACAGGGAATGATGGAGTGGGATGCCCCAAGATTTTGTCTCAGGCCCAGTACTTTTCAACATCTTCTGATGATTTAAATGAAAGGATAGAAAGGGAAGTCATCAAATTTGCAGACAACACAAAGCTGGGGGGGAATAGAAGATAGGCTCAAGATCAGGCTCAGAATGATTTTGGCAGACTTGAACACTCAGCCAAATCCACCAAAATGCAATTCAGTTGTGAGAAAAGTAAGATTTTCACTTAGGCAAGAAAAACCAAATGCACAGGTATAGAGTAAGTGGTACCTAGGTCAACAGTAGTAGCTGTGAAAGGGATCTAGGAGTCCTAGGGAATATCTAATCTAACAGGGGGTGACATGACAGCAGTCCTCCAATATTTGAGGGGCTGTCATAGAGAGGAAGGGGTCAACCTATTCTCCAAAACATCTTAGGGCATGACAAGAAGGAACAGATAGAAAGAGAAAGAGAAATCCAACCTAGAATTAAGGAGTGATTTCGATCAGTGAGAACAATTAATCAGCGGAATTGCTTGCCTCCAGAAGTTATGGCTGCGTCATCACTGGAGGTTTTTAAGAAGAGACTGGACAGCCATTTGTCCAACCATATAGGGTCTCCTGCTTGAGTGGGGAGTTGAACTACAAGACTTCCAAAGTCCTTCCATCTCTGTATTCTGATGTCAATATTCAGAAGCCACATTGAGTATTCTTATCCCCATAGGGAAGCAATAAGAATATAAATAATAAACAAATTATAGGACAAAAAAGAATGAGAGAGAAAGGAACATTTGGGCAATGCTACATGAAATGTCTATGGGAAGTTGAAATCATTTATTCATATAGAATTCACTGAAGATTTGTGTGGACGTTATTTAGGTACAGCCATACATAAAAAAAACATTGAGCAATCCATGCAAAAGTAAGTAAACATAAATGAGGATGTCATACTCACTAAGGATTTTGGATAGGCTACCTAAGAAGAACCAATTGTTTTTTATTAATGTTCAGCGGTACCAAATTTTACAGTTTGTTAACATTCAGAGTTGCAGAACATGATGTGGGGGAGGTTCAGGGAACAATTTGATCCCTGTGAATGTTTTAGGTCCCAGAGAGTTTAATATTAGAGACAGCCAGTCTTTTTTTCAGGAAAAGAGATGTTCACTATGTTCAGAAACATAAAGGAGCAGAATGACAAACAGACTTTAGAAAGAGGAGAAGCAACTGTGAAATCACAATCAAACCAGAGTGAGAAAATAGAAGAGCAAGAAGAAACTGAGGAGATTTTGTGGGGGGAGCTGGTGAGTTATGGAGTGATATGGACAATTTGGGAGAAGGTTGTGCAGCTTCTTTTTTTGGGGGGGTGTGTGTGTTATTCTACAGTTATCATCTAGCCCTGAAAAAAAAAAGGAAGAAAGTGAGCAACCAGTGCAGGTCAACAGGGAATTGTGTGAGGGGAACAACATGACAGCCTTAGGCTCTGCCAAAAGGATGGACACTGAGTATGTAGCTAATTATGCCTGCTGACAGTGCAGATGTCCTTCTTTGCTGCAGGCTACTCTTTCTTCTTTAAAACTCTTTAGGGAAAGTGAAGAACACACAGATATTGCATAGAGACCTCTCCATTAAAGCCAGCGGAATGAGATCCCCAAGGATGGAGGAAATTGTCCAGAAGCAGCAGAGAAGCCATAAAGAAAGGCCTAGAGAGGCAGAAGGCATTCCAGTGGGAGTAGTTAATATTGGATTAATTTGGAGCTGCGGGTGAAAGTAATGTTTCTGTGCATTTTCTATCCCTAATCAGTGAACAAGAAGGGCAAGTAGTATCCAGGATGAGAACAAGTTGAAAGAAGATGATGCCATTGAGAAAGATGGCACCTATAGCTATGGAGGAAGCAGTAAAAGTTATTTGGGAATCACACAGATGTAGGCACACCAATTAACCCTGACATCTCCAGGTTTTGTATACCAATGAATAAACTATGAGGAACAAACAAAAGCAGAAGATGTGAATGATACCTTTCCAAACTCATCAAGTTCATCAAGATTTTAGAAAGAGACAGCATAGTCATACTCCACTCAGTATCAAGGATGCAGCTGTAGACATAGTCAACAGTAGTAAGTATCTGGGGGTGGGGATAACTAACAATCTGAACTGGTCTCTCCACACATCATCCTTAGTGAAGCATGTAAACCAGCACCTGCATTTCATGTGTCAGACGAGACTCTCCTTTCTTTCTTCTTTCTTCTCCTTTCAGATGAGGCTCACAACTTTCTCCTTCTGTCCTGACCACTTTTTACAGAGGCACAATTGAGGGCATCTTAACAAACTGCGTCACTGTTTGGTTTGATGGCAGCAGTGCCTCAGATAGAAAGTCCATTCAGAGTAGTAAGGACAGCCAAAAAGATTATAGGAAGGTTGCTTCCTTTTATTCAGGATGCTTGTTATTCAGGATACTGCGTATAAAGCACTATGTGCTTGGAGCTTAAAGCATTGTTAGAGACCCCACACACCTATTTTATGGTTTGTTTCTGTTTCTCCCGTCTGGGAAGAGGTTTCAAAGGATTTCTAGCAGGACTACCAGATTCTGTAATACCTTTGTTCCTTATGCCATCCACCTGGTAAACTCACACAATTCGTTTTGCTCAGCGTGTACTTGTATACATCCAAACTAGATTGTGTTGTATGTATAATGTATGTGGGTATATGCATAATTTTATATTTATTTATTTTGTCATGTTTGCATAGTGTTTATTGGAGGTGGTGACCCTTTGAGAGCTGTATGCAATGAAATTTCATTTTAATGTATGCCAATTAGTATACATTCAAAGTAACAATAAAATTATTCTAAAAGTTATTCTAAGTCTAGGTTTTCAAGAAGGCAGGTTATAATAGTAACTGAAGATTAATGTCAATTGAAAAAAATAACATAGCTAGAAACATCCAAATTTCTGAACTTTCTTGATGATTTTTTTTCCCCCAGAAGGTAGAAGAGGAAACAAAGTCAGGTTTCCTTCATCTTATTTTGACCAATTAAGAAGCATTATCAATCAAGAGGCATTGGTTAATGAGCTGTAGTTGTTAATTCCTTGAGGGAAACTATGCCATTTTAGACTTCAAGGCAACTAGGGAAAAGCAAAAACAATGTGATAAATTAATTTTGTAAATAGGACATTACAAAGAAGGTCTTATTGAACTTAGGTGAAAGATATTAGGCATTCTATTATAATTTAAAATCTTAAAGGATAAACAGATATTACAAAGATAAAATATTATAAAAATGAGACATTGAAAGCAAAAATATAAATTATTCCAGTGACTTGGCTCATTAAGAACCAAGAAAAAAGAGATTTGAAACAGAAGCAGGTGTAGTACTGACAACTAAGAAAAAGATGGTATAAAATTGGTAGCCAAGTATGTAAGGAGAGAGGCAACTAAAAATTCTCAATGGATTTTTTAAAATAAGAAATAAGAAAAGGAAAAATAAGATTTGTTGTGGGGAGATAAGTCATAATTAAAAATCAAATGCTGTTGGTGTGTTGCCTTGAGAAGTTAAAGAAGTAAAAATGGAGAGGGAGAGGAAGAAGGAAAATGGAACTGATTTGTTTATCTGTCTTCTTTCAGAAGAGTAGGGAAAAACATTCCTAACGCAAGGAACAATGGGGAGAAATATAGCTTAGTTCAGACTTACTTTATTATCTTACATTAATTCAAGTCTCAAGGGCCTGATGAATTATTTCTGGAATAGTAAAGAAACTGACAGACATAATCTCAGAGTAGCTGACAATATTTTTTATAAGTACAGGAAACTAGTAAGGTGCTGAAGACTGGAAAACAGACAACATAAGTCCAATATTCAAAAAGGGAAAGAGGGTTAATCTTAGAAACTACAGTCTTACTAGAATCTAACTAATTCATCTATTAGATTAACAACTCTGCTATGCAAGGTTCTAGACAAGATTGTCCAGTATTAAGCTTGTGAACTTTTAAAAAGAATGGTACCAGGAGCAAACTTAGGTGTGTTCAGAAAATGCTGGTAGACTAAGCTTGGTTCTTTTTATGACAGAACGACTAGATATGGATTTATTATATCTTGATCTTAAGCCCCTGTCACACTGCACTAAGGGATGCAAAGAGGATGTAAAATGGACAAAAAAGCTTGCCATCTGTTGGAAAAAGCGATGTACTCACTGCCTCCGTTTTGCTTCCTCTCTATCCGTCCAGCATCCGTCTATTGCCGTTTCATCCGCTCAGAAAGTTTTGGGCTGCCCAAAACTTTTGCGCGGAAAATGTATCCAATGCGTCCATTATGCATCCGCTATATCCGCTAGGCATCCGTTCCGCATCCGCGCAACTCGCATCCGCTCGGACGCAGGAAGGAAGCAGAACGGACACGGAACGGATGCAGAACAGATGCAGAATGGATGCCAAGCGGAAACAAAGCGTTTAAAATGGAAAAAACGTTCACAGAGGGGACCTATCTCG
>BHFT01018294.1:0-28068 GCA_004320025.1 Laticauda laticaudata
TCCAACGGATGGCAAGCTTTTTTGTCCGTTTTACATCCTCTTTGCATCCGTTGGTGCAGTGGGACATGGGCTTAACCAAATACCAGTTTTGGAACACTAATCTTAAGGTACATGCAGTGTCTGCTTGTGGTGACAGTTAAAGTAAGTAAGTAAGTAAGTAAGTAAGTAAGTAAGTAAATAAATAAATAAATGTCTCTTTGCATGTCCCCCTTTTATAAATGCCACACTATCATTAATCTATATTCATGTGCTTACATAATGATGGAAAACACAGCTATGACATTCATGTCAGGAACTTTAACGTGAAGTTATAGAAATTGTGATGTAGAAGCAGGGAATGAATAAGAGGCCACCAAAGTCAGATACCAATCCAGATAGTTCAAGTGCATAGGTTACTGCAAAGGAAATATGTACAATGTTTTAGTTGGACCAGGATTGGCTGCATTAAGACTATAGGGAAAAAGACATGGAAAAGAGGGAAAGCAGCAGACAGGAGTTGTTTTTAAGCACTTTGCTCCCCATCCTACAGTTCAAAAACATTCAAAGTAGCTTTCATATGACCGTTCCAAAGGGGAAAAAAAGATCCTGCATGAAACCTTACAGTGTGAAAGTCACACCACAAATGAGAAAAAAAAGGATGATGTGGGAAGAAGAAGAGCTCAGGCATCCCATCTTAAAATGAAATGTTATTTCTCAAATGACATCCCACTGAATTTAAGCAATTAAGAAAGGTGGAGTGCTTGTTCGTTTCACAAGGCCCATCAGAGTTTGCTTTCTTCCATCTCATCTTCCTCCTTGGTTTGAGTGAGAGCCAGGGTCAGCCTCTGTTGAGAAAGAAGCCTGGCGTTGGCCTCTCAGTGGAGCTGATGGAATGATGATACTGAAGATAGAAGAACACAGGGAGACGAGAAGAGGCCTCAAGAGGCAAATGGATCTTTTCAAGTTGCAAGGATGGCCTCTCAAATGTTGGACATAAAAGAAGAGAAATGGAATCTGAAGGCCCAAGGATCACAATTATCATTCCACCTCCCCAAGATAAAAAGACTGCAAGTAAGATCTCCTATTGAGGACCCTCAATAAGCTAAAAAAAAAAAATATATGGTGTGCAGATGCCTCTTTCTTTAATGGCTACATTTCTTTGTTGTTTATTAATATCCATGAGGGAAATAGATGGTTACTTGGAATCTCTCAGGATAATTCATTAAACCAGTAGAATATATTCAGGGGTGGGTGGAAAGGAAAAAGTAGGCTTCCTTCTTGAGAAATTGTTTTTTCAGAAGAGGAGTTCGGTCAAACTACTTGCTTTATGGACATGTACATATATCCAGGGGTGGCTTTCAGCTCATTCAGGCAAACCGGATGTTAAATTTACATTTGGTTCCCCAGACTGGTAGTTGAACCGACTGGCTGGTCCTGCTCACCCTGCCCCGGACCTCTCAAGAGTCTCCATGCAGCCCATTTTTGATGCAGGTAAGTACAGGGTCCACATGAAGGNCCATGCAGCCCATTTTTGATGCAGGTAAGTACAGGGTCCACATGAAGGCTCTGGGAGGGTGAAAAACGGTCCCCCTGGAAGTTCTCTAAGTCCGGAAATGGGCCTGTTTACAGCTTCCGGATGGCCTCCGTAGCCCAGGGGAGGCTGTTTTATTCCAGAGGCCCGAGGGAAGCCTCTGCTCCAGACTCTGGGGGAGGTGAAAAACGGCCCTCCCGGAAGTTCTGGTAGGCCCCGCCCACCCAGCAAGTGGGCAGAGAACCGGTTGTTGGGATTTTTGAATCCCACTCCTATGTATAACATATGCAATATCAGTTCTAAGTACAAAAGGAAGTAGCAAAACTTGGTTCTGCGAGCAGCAGGAGAGAGTTAACTCCAAACTTCAGTGGGTATTGAAAGGATGTTTCCCTGGCATCCCACACCTCTGTGAAGCATGTGATTGTTTCCTTGGCCAGACCAGCGTTTTCAGGCAGAGGAATAGCTTTGGGAATGGAGGCTAAAGAAACAGTGAAAATAGTGATATGAACTTCTCCTTTCCTAAAGGGAAGATGGACAGAGTCATGTGTTAAAGTCTCGTGTCTTCCTGTGTTTAAGCTACATGCAAATAGAAATAAAAAGCTTGAGGAGAGATGTCAAAAATTTTACCTTCAAAGACACTATGGCAACCCTACAAATGAACCTGCAATTAAAGTGGCAGAAAAATAAAAAATAAAGTCCTGAAAGCCTTGGTGGTTCTGTCCTCTGAAATAAGAGCTTTGTCTAAGGTTTTCAATGGATGTTTTAAAAGGAAAACAGACGGGTGGGATTCAAAATTTTTAACAACTGGTTCTGTGGACGTGGCTTAGGTGGTGGGCATGGCTTTGTGGTCATGTGACTGGGTGGACATGGCTTGGTGGTCATGTTATTGGCTGGGTGTGACCAACTCAATATCACTTACATCGAGGCACGCATCTCCTCACCTGGCCTCTCATGACTGTGGGGATGCTGCAGTAGTCGTAAGTATGAAAAAGGGTCATAAGTCACTTTTTTCAGAGCCATTGTAACTTTGAATGGTCACTCCACATAAGCAAAGTAGCAGGAAAGGAGGGGAAAAAATTCCAGAGACGTTCCTGAGACAGGAAGTCTAGTCCTGTCAAGAATGTAATAAGGGTTAACGGAGAGGCAGTTTCTGTAAGCAACACCAGAATGTTTCCTTCCCGCCTTCCTTACAGGATTAGGCCAGTAATTTCTTCTCACAATCAGTTCTCTGAACTGCTTAAAATGTTAACAACCGGTTCTTGCGAATAGGTATGAACTGGTAGAATCCCACCCCTGAAAACAGACCTATGAAGTAAAATGGGACAGGCATATGATCCCTTTAAACTCTTCTTGTCTTAGAAAATCAGATAGATTATGATTATGAAGAATGGTCGCAGGCACTGGGTATGTCTAGTTTAATGAAAAGAAGGACTAGGGGAGACATAATAGCAGTGTTCCAATATCTCAGGGGTTGCCAGAAAGAAGAGGGAGTCAAACTATTCTCCAAAGCACAAGAAGGAATGGGTGGAAACTAATCAAGGAGAGAAGCAATCTAGAACTAAGTTGAAATATCCTGACTGTTAGAACAATTAATCAGTGGAACAACTTGCCTCCAGAAGTTGTGAATGCTCCAACACTAGACATTTTAAAAAAGATGTTGGATAACCATTTGTCTGAAGTGGTGTAAGGTTTCCTGCCTGAGGAGGAGGTTGGATTAGAAGATGTCCAAGGTCCCTTCCAACTCTGGTATTTTATTCTATGTGTTGGTGACCTCATGTGAGAGGAATCTGGCATCTGCTCTGAAAATATTCTGGTGCTCTCGGGGGTTCCTCTACAGAGAATGGCCTTAAAGAACAGTGAACAGAAGACTGATTAGTAAACAAATAAACCTGAAGCTCATTCCAAGAAACTGTCTTGAGAAAATGCCGCAGACAGGTCCTACTTCATATGAAATAAAGTAGGAGGCACATTCAGACCTGCAGGATTGTTACTATTGCTGTTCTAATAAAACATAGTTTTAGATCTATATGGGGTTAGTTCCTTAGTCTGTTCTACTCTACTATCCCCTCTAATAATGTCAGAAAACACCATCTACTTGTAATGGCCTGTGGGCATGACCTTGGGAGACAGGAAGAGAAGCTGCAGAGGAGATAACCATCATGCAAGCAAGAAGCATGGTGTTTGCATTAGCAGTTGCTCTAATGGCATCATCAAACAACATTTCAAGAATGAAAAGAGACACAAAATCTGCCGAAAGTCCACCCTCATGAACTGGCCTCTGTGTCTGAATTAACATCATGCCCCTTACCATATTCTTATAACAGGGTGGAAAACTCGTCATAAAAAGAAAGCGAGAAGGTCTTTTTCATTTCTCTGCTCCCTTTCTCCTTCCAATGTGACTGAGTCAATCTGTTATTGATTTTTTTTTGCATAACAAAAGCAGATGCTTCCTGCAGATCAGCTTTTCTCAAGCTGATTGTTGTATTTTCACACTGGCAGCCTCCAAAGAGGACCTTGCTCCTTTATTTGCTGATTAAAACTACTCAAAATTTCCACTACCAGTTCTCCAGAACTGGTCAGAACCTGCTGAATACCACCTCTGGCTTTTTATTTCCTAAAGAAAAACTTGTGAGAATTGTATGGTAAATATACTGTATATTGACTTTTACCAAATAAATTTCTTTCCCTATTTACTTCCAACCATCACTGATCATGGAAAACGAAGAGGGGTGAATTAGAACAGCAGGCTCAGAATACCCCACTTTTTTTTTTTTTANAGCAGGCTCAGAATACCCCACTTTTTTTTTTTTAATGCCCAGGCTTATCTTGCAGAACTTCAAGGAATCCTTTTGTAGGGAGAGGTGGAAAAGGCAAGAATGGCTAAGCTGGCTTTAGTCTTTGCCTAGCCCAGGCAATGCTGCCCTCTATCTGTTTTGCATCACAGACCTCCAATTGCCTGTCATGGATGACGACAGGAATTGAAGTTTAACACACTTGGTCACCAGGTTGCCTGTACTGATAATAGCCACTGGCCACTGCTCCTTCCCACCCCTTTGGTTTAGCCAGCTGATACAGGGGACAGAAAGCAAGGCATTTCCACCCTGGGACGGGAGCCATAGCATCACACCCTATTCCAGAATCAGTTCTAAAACTGATTCTGGACCCACAACCATCACGCCTATTTGTGATGCATGTGAAAGGGCACATTAAGAATCATTGTACTTACAATGGGGAAGGTCTTGGTTTTTCAATGGTCTTTCCCATCCTCCATTGCCCAATCAGTGACATTTCTTGTCTAAGCCAGCCTCATAGCTCTGCAACTTTAAATAGTAAGGTCTCTCTCTGTCTCTCTCTCCCTTTCCCCCCCTTTCCCTTTCCCTTGCTTCTGTCATTTTGTGATGCAACATAATCAGGAACAAGAGGCAGGAACTGTCTTCCTTCCCATACAGAAAAGGACATAACAGTCTTCCTAATGCCATCTGCTCAAAATGTGGCAAGGCAAACACATTAGCTCTCCATGTGGCTTGTGCATCATTTGAGAAAAGCAGCAGCGAATTAAGTGGTTCTTTATCTCCATTGGCAGATACTTCCCTTTCCTACCAAAGCTTTGCGTTAATTTAATCAGCACTCATTTATGGAGTAATGAATTGCCCCAAAATTTTCCCTCTTCTTGCTGTAGATAACAATGGATAGTACAATCCATCATATCTGTTCACTTTTGTTTAGCCAAATGAAAAATAAAGTTACCTTCACATCATACTCTATTCCTGTAATTTCATGGATGCAATGATATCATTTTCTTGGTAGCAAAATATTGATGAGCTTCACCATTTTCTGCTTCCTGAATGGTCTTTTTCCCATTATAGGTTTATTTTAGATACTTCTATTAACAAATTGCATTGCCTTGCATTATATTATTATACTGTACTATATTATACTGTACTATACTATATTATACTGTACTATACTATATTATACTGCACTATACTATACTATAGCAATAACATTTAGACTTATATACTGCTTCATAGTGCTTTACAGCACTCTCTAAGCCAGGAGTCAAACTCACATTGTCACGGCGCTCCCACATGCTGTATTGGGACTTTTCCTCTCTTCGCTAAACCAGATGTGGCCATGGCGAGCGTGTGACTTATCCGGCCCACGGGCCAGGAGTTTGACAACCCTGCTCTAAGCAGACTTTTTATATATTGCATATTGCACCCAACAATCTGGGTCTTCGTTTTACCAACCTTGGAAGGATGGAAGCTTGAGTCAACCTGGAACCGATCATTATATTATTATAATGTTTTTTTCCTGGTATTTCCTGGTTGACTCCCATTTAAATATAACCCAGGGCCAATTTGCTTGGTTTTCTGAGATCAGCCAAGTCAGCTACTGCTGTTGCCTAACTTAGACAATAATGTACCAAGATCAAGAATAAGTTAAAGAACAATGAATTATTTGATTTGCCGTAGACAGGACGTCTGCAGGTTATGATCAAAAAGTTATAATGGTGTTAGTATGATCAAAGTTGTGTCTATCTTTTTAAAAAATGTGTACTGCAGATCCAGGCAGCACATAAATAGAGACATCACATAAAAAAACAGGTGTTGCAATCACTTTGACTGTTTAATCACAGCCTGCAGGGGAACATGACTGTGCATAGTATTGACTGTATGGAAAGGACAACTGATTCAGAATTCATTTTGTATAAAGATGAAACTTCCTCAATTATTGTTCTTGCTCCTAAATACGGTACCTTTTTAAAAAAAAAAACATTACATATTACTAATTCTGGAAATTCAGCCCAGTTGCACTAAACAATAAATTATAATATTTGGTTGGATTCTAGTGACAATCAACAGGAGAAGTACTCGACTTAGTCATACCCAGATGTTGAACCTCCCCACCTGGCAGTAGGGATTGGAGCTTGTTCTGTATAAAATAGTTTACTCCAAATCCTCGATTGTGATTGGCTAGAAAAGCCAGCATAGGGATTGGTTCACTAGGAACCAATCCAAAAGAGCTGCCAAAAGGCGGCAAAACCAAGTAACCGTCATTGGCTACAAGCCGGCAGGCAAGCCATTTATAAAGGCTGCCGCGGCAAGAGCCAAACTGTTCCATTTTCACTTAACTGTTGAAATAAAGACTTTTACTGTTGGAACCCGGTCTACCTCGCGTTTTTCCGGACGGAACAGAGCTGTTGGAAAGAAAATCCATCTGGTTCAGTTCCAAGCTGAGAGAAAGACGCTGGGAACAACACGGAGGCTGATTGGAAAGAACATTTATTGATGAACAGAACCACACACAAAGACAGCGAGCAGTTCTGGGTCAGCTGAACGAATGGCTGAATAAATGGATGGCTCTCTATAGTTTCTTTTGAAGTTTGGGATTTATGCAATATGGGCTTTGTGTTTCTAAAAGGGTTTTGGGGCAATTCCTATTGTGGCTAGTGGTTTTCGTCCAGGGGTGGGCTGCTGGGGGTCCACAGGGTTTCGGGAGAGCCCCTAACTAAGATTCTGCAAAGTTCGAAGAACCCCCAAATTCCACCCCTGGATGGCCCTGCCCACCTCACCCCGCCCCTCCCAGAAGTTCCCACGTGGCCCATTTTGGATGCAGGTAAGTGCAGGGCGTGGACAGAGGCTCGGGGGAGGACGAAAAACAAACCTTCTGGAAGTTCGAGAAGGTCTGTTTCCAGAGAGCCTCCGGAGCTCGGGGCGGCTGTTTTCACCCTCCCGGAGGCTCGAGGAAAGCCTCTGGAGCTCGGGAGGGCAAAAACGCCCCCCCCATAGAAAAGGAGGCTGACTAGGCCACACTCATCATGGCCACGCCCACCCAGCAACTAGCCAGAGAACCCCTTGCTCAAATTTTTGAAGCCCACGCCTACTTTTGTCCTGTGTTGGATCGTGGGTGAGGGGCTGCTTGTTCTAATCCTACCATTCTGCTTTTGTTAGCTGCCAAACTTTGCTGCAAGGAGTTTCAAAATATCTTGTCTTGAATGGATTTCTGCCTGCAGTATTTGCTTTGCTTATGAATGGAGCCATCCAGATGGTTGGCTTCCTCTTTCAATCAGCTCTTCATCTCCTCAAGTGCTGGCATCTGTTGTGGGCTATTAAGAAAGGCTGGGAGGCTGCTTTTTGCTTCTGACATGTTTCTCCATTTCTCCTTTGGGGAAATATAATATTGTATCCCAAAATATTTCATTAATCTATGGGTGAGGCGAGGTGCTTCCCACAGAGCTGAGCTGGTAATCTGCTTTAAAAGGTACTCATATCTTCTATTAGGACTTTGTGTTGATTGAACTTTGCAAGTTTTTCAGATCAGGGATATCTTCAGGGACAAGCCTAGACCTGAATCTGTGACATTGGAGTTATGTGCTTGACGAGGATTATTACTAGCAGAAACTGTTAAGCCTTGGCAAGAAGGCAACTGTATATAACTTTCAAGATTAAGAAAGAAGCTCAGCTTTATATATATATATATATATATTTGTTTTTTTAAGCTCTCGCGGGTACTTACATTTGTGCTATTTAGCTTCCTTCGGGTATTATCCCACGTCATTTATCTGTTAAAGTTGTAGCTCATTGTAGTCTGTTAAAGTTTTAGCAACGTTTCAGCCGAATCTCATCTGCCATCATCAGCTTCTGTATGGAGTTTGTATGTGGGTCAGGCTAACACAGCCGTTGGTGTTTAAATTTGAGGCGAGCCTACTGCTGTCCAGGATGTTTTTTCTACATCCTGATTGGTTGGGAGTCTGGTCTGTGTTTATTGGACTTGGAGTTGTTGATTGGTGTTTCTGGTTTTTCTGTCTGTTTTGTGGCTTTCAGGCTGGCAACACTGTGTTCCTGTATTGGAGGCTTTCGGGCAGCTTGGCTTCCGTGAAAGGACGGCTATTATCTAAAGGAAGCTCGGTTTCTATCGGGTGCCTGGTTGGGATGTGTTTGAGCGGAAGTATCAGAGAATCTGTTTACAGGACCTGTTTACAGGTCACAACATCAACTTCAATGGCACCAAAACCTAGCCACTATAGAAACCCCACACAGAATCATCAGAAGCCATAGTTGTTGAAAAAAACCTGAAAGCATGAACAGAAGAGATAATTCCACCAGACTGTCAATCATTTGGAAGCCTGCACTCTCAAATAGAAAGATCTCCACACCACAAGCCAGGCAAACACCTGCCACAAACTAGACTCCTCTGATACCCCAGCTCAAACACACCCCAACCAGGCACACCAGGTGAAACCTAGCTTCCTAATAGATAATAGCGTCCTTTTTAACTTGAAGCCAAAGCTGCACTAAAGCCTCCAGTGCAGGAAACCAAATCAAAGCCACAAAACAGACAGAAAAACCAGAAACACCAATCAAACAAACTCTAAGTCCAATAAACACAGACCAAGACTCCCAACCAAATCAGGATGTAGAAAATATAAACATCCTGGCACAGCAGTAGGCTAGCCTCAAATTTAAAACCAACGGCTGTGATAGCCTGACCCACAGACGAACTCAATACAGAAGCCTGATGATGGCAGATGAGATTCTGCTGAAACGTTGCTACAACTTTTAAAAGCACTACAATGACGTGGGATAATACCGAAGGAAGCTGAACAGCATATATATATATGCTTCTCAGAGTATGTGAGCTTGCAGCTGCTTCTTCCTTTGAACTGCTAGTGGGGTGACTTGATTGGGTGGGGCTTGGCTGTGTCTGATGGGTGGGGGTTTCTCATATTGGGGGTTGGCTGTATTCTGATTGGTAGGGGGCTTTGCTTGTGTTCTGATTGGCTGGGGGTGTGTTCTGTTAGGTGGCGGCTTTCGTCTGTGCTCAGGTTAGTCTTAGTTTGTGGATTTGAGCTGTGAGCTGTGATCCTGGTGTTGGCTTCGCCAAATCCCCAGCAACTAAATAACCTCGCTTGTGCTAGATTCGCCTTCTCTCTTTATAGTTTCCACCCATGGCTTCTTGTCCTGCCCTCAGGTGCTTTGGAGAATAGCTTGACTCCCTCTTCTTTGTGGCAACCCTTGAGATATCAGAACACTGCTATCATTTCCTCACTGCCACAACCACCATTCAATATGCACACGTCAACTCACTGGTGGTGACTTTTTTGTTTGACTTTGCTTTTTGATAGTCTTGTTTGTAATACTGTGGCTTACAGTGTAGAAATTAAGCGGGCTTGTAGGTGTCGTAACTATAAACAGAACCAAGACAATAAATTGGGGGGGGAGGAGGTGGAAAAGGAAAAAAGACTGAAGCACAATTGAAAATCTGATGTTAAAATTTTTCTCTGGGAGCCACAATGACAAAGGAGTCACAATCGATATTTTAAATTACTCTACAGATCCTGAAAATATATGCTGGGTCATTTTCATCTTCTGTAGCTTGAGCAGAAGAATGGAAACATGGAAAATGCTGAAATGCATTTTTAAAAAGACTGGAATAAAACTGCATTTATGTAGCCAATGTATACTCAAGGAAGTATGAGGGTGGGACAGGCTTGGTACAATCAGGTCATTCCTGAGCTGATTCCATGCTGAATTCTCTTACTTTGTTTTCATTCTTTAGGGTAGAGAGAAATTTTTTCCTTGTCAATAAAAAAAAGAAATCACCATTAAAACCCTTTAATGCTCCCATTCCAAGTGTCTTCCCTAAAGTGTGTGGTAACTTTTCTCTACTGTTATGGTGGTAGCCATTTCTTACTTTCCTGCAGGGGTCAGCAAATGTTTTCAAGAAAGGGCCAGGTGGTAAATATTTTAAGTTTTGTAAGTCAGGAAGAAAAATCTAGAATATTATGTAGGTTATTTATATAACAAGGCAAAAAAAATTAAAAAAATAAACTGAAGTTCCCTCTCTCATTTAATGTGGCAGGAACTGTGGTCTAGGTGAGGTCAGAGCCTCCAGCCACTTCTCCCTCTCTCACTCTCTGGATGTGGTCAGCAGGTCTGCTGGCCAAGGAGCATGAGAGCTATTAGATCAGCAATGAAGTATAAATATACATGAGAATGACCTTGGAAGACGGAGGAAGATCAACAGATTATGCAGTGGTCACAGTGGTGGGATGCAAATAATGTAATAACTGGTTTTCTGCCCTAATGATTTCTTCCAACAATCAGTTCACCAAACTGCTCAGAAACTTAACAACTGGCTCTCTCAAAGTGGTGTGAACTGGCTAAATCCTACCACCGAGTGGTTAGATAAGAAGCAGATGAGTCCATAGAAAGAATGTGGGTCTAGCAAAAGTCTCAGAAGTGACCCTCCCTAGTTTCTTAGACTGGAAAGGCAAGAAGGGGGAGATGTCCCATCAGGCTTGCAAGATTCTGTTACTATAACCTTAGTAAAAGTTAGAGAGAGTACTTTTAGATGTGCTTCTGGCCCAGACTACTTCACAAAATTGTCAAGAGGCCAATGATAAGTTGCAAGCAGAATGGAAGATGTCCTTTTATGCCATGGCTCTGCCCAACGCCAAGGAGCTCTGCTGAGCCTCAGGCCTGGCAATATACTGCTTTTCCACCAGTGATGGGATTCAATTTTTTTTACTACCGGTTCTGTGGGTGTGGCTTTGTGAGCATGGCAGAGGAAGGATACTGCAAAATCTCTATTCTCTCCCCACTCCTGGGGGAATTTTACTGCAAAATCTCCATTCCCTCCCTATCCCACTAACCTGCTTTCCAGCTCCATTCTCCTGTGCAGGGCAACAATAGAAGATCCAGCCAATCAGCTGGGACTCAGGAGGCAGAGAATAGATGGGGGTGGGGCCAGTCAGAAGTGGTATGTTCTGCTTCTCTGAACTACTCAAAATTTCCACTACCAGTTCTACAGAACTGGTCAGAACCTGCTGAATACCACCTCTGTTTTCTGCCCATCCACCCTTATGTGCCATACAAAAAGAGATGGTGAGTTGGATTTGATCCATGTTGCCAACTGACAATTGTTGCCTTATTTCTTCAACGTTCCTAAGCACTCGGGGAGCCTGAGCCAGATGGGGCAACTTCGACATTGACTAGACCTGCCTATTTGCTGTCACTAAAAGCTAATGAAATCAATTTTAGGCTGAGATGAATGAAGACAATCCGGCAATCCTAGCTGTTTGTGGTTCACACATGATCTATAAGGGTATATGGGAATAACCTTGGGAGAAAGAGCCACAGATGAAGACAACCATCGTGTAAAAAAAATGCCTCAAACTAATTCCTGATTCACACCCAAAATTGAGGCCAAAATTTTTGTTGCTAACCGAGACAATTAAGTGTGTTCCCCATCCACCCCATTTTATAACTTTTCTTGCCATGGTGGTTCAGTGAATCATGGCAGATGTTAAGTTAGCAACCCGGTTGTTAAGTGAATCTGGCTTTCACATTGACTTTTGCTTGTCAGAAGGTCCCAAAAGGTGATCACATGATCCAGGACACTGCAACCATCATAAAGAGGAGTAAGTTGATTTTGATCATGTGATCATGGGGATGTTGCAACAGTTGTAAGTATGAAAAAGGGTCATAAATTGCTTTTTTCAGTGCCATTGTGACTTCAAATGGTCACTAAATTAATTATTGTAAACTGAGGACTACCTGTAATTCCCACCCTGTCTTATTCTCTGACAATATTAGAAAGCATATGTTAGACAACCTCTTTGTTTGATTTCCTATCTTATTGTGTTCCTTTTTTCCTCATGATTTACTTTCCCCTTCCGAGTGCTTCTCAAACTTCGCACAGATTGCTATTCTCTAGCTTCTGCCTCCTTAATTATGATATGACTGCAGAAGGAGCAGGATTTGCTTTTAAGTTTGTATTTATCTGATTAAGCTGGAGGGTTGTGTTTTTGAGTCACTCATTCACCGACTCAAAATTAATACCTTGTTCTTTCAGTTCTCTTTTGAGCTCAACCATTCAAGTCTCCAATTGTCACTTTACTTTCAAGGCCAGAGCTCCTTTGCTTTGTTGGCACTCTCTTCAACGGGCTCATGCCTCTCTTGTTGGCACTTAGCACATTCAGCAGCTGCAGCTTGAATCATCTGCTTCCATTTTTCACACCTGTCTAGAGCTCGGGTGAGTGAATAAATTGCAAATGAGAGAGAAGCATACTTCTTGGGACTGGATTGGCACAGCAGTATTTGGGAGAGGCCAGTAATGGCTGCAACATACCTGTGGAATGGGGCTACCTCTGATGTGTAGAAATGTAGTACCATTTGAACTCTAGAAGGGAATCAGAACAAATGAAAAATATACTTTTTGTATCAGCCAAGGATACCAGTGTATCTATACAAAAGAACAGCATGGTGAACAAACTAGAAAAATCAGACATTTTAATGCAGGAAGAGCTGATGGAAGAAGGTATGGAATGGAAAGGATTGAGAGGTGTAACTTATTCAAAAGCCAGGCAAAAGAGATCAGTGATTATACATACATACATACTAACTGCAGAGATTTTTTGAACTCCAGGAATCTGAGCAAAGGGACCCAATGAAGAGCAAGAAAACAAGGAAAGAGAAATAACAAAGGTATTGTTGTGAAGGTGGGCAATAATTAGCAGTAGCACTTATATATGCTGCTTCATAGTGCTTTACAGCCCTCTCTAAGCGAGTTGGCATATTACCCTCAACAATCTGGGTCCTCATTTTGCCCACCTCGGAAGGATGGAAGGCTGAGTCAACTTTGAGGCTGGGGAGATTCGAACTGCCAAATTGCAGGCAGTCGGCAGTCAGCAGAAGTCGCCTGCAGTATTGCATTCTAACCACTGAACCACCATGGCTCTTTATAAAAGAGTTTTTAAGATGAGATTGTACAACCATTTGTCTGAAATGGTGTAGGGCTTCCTAGCTGAGCAGGGCGGTTGGGCTAGAAGACCTCCCAGGTCCCTTCCAACTTTGTTATTCTGGTATCCTAATATGCAATCAGAAATACACATAAAGCAAACAATGTGGGGGTTCATTTAACAACACTATCATAGGTTCTCAAATGCCAAGTTATTATATCCTTTTTAAAATATGTACCTAGTGTATTAAATAAATAATTTGGAATCTGTCTGAAAGACTATTGCCTGATGCTATTCAAAAGTATTACATAGAGTCTCCTGTTGCTGAAAAATATAAATGAAAGGGTGCTTTTGTCAGAGTATTCAGCTTATGGGGTACTCATTGGCATCTTTCATGGATGTTATAGGAACAGAATGCTGGACAAGATGGGTCTCTCCTCGGGGACAGAGTTGGCAGAGTCTTATATCATTTTTTTTTCTTCTTTTCAATCATATTTGATTCTTGGAAATTGCCTGGACAAGTCCCTGCAGTTTTCTTGGCAAGGTTTTTCAGAAGTGGTTTGCATTGCCTCATTCTTAGAGCTGAAAAAAATTGAGAGTCCAATGTCACCCAGCTGGCTTTGTGCCTAAGGTGGGAGTAGAACTCACAGTCTCCCAGTTTCTAGCCTAGCCTAGCCTAGCTTGATGTCTAATCCACTGCATCAAACTGGCTCTATTGTTGTGATATGTAAAATTATACATATGTGAAAATATAAAGCAATGGTAATGCCATTTTTAACCTCTGTGTTAACCTAAGATAATTTACTGGAATATTATGTGAGAATTCTCTATTGTTTTGTATAGAGGTTATATATTTGGCAGGTCAAGCTGTCCAGTGTCATGTTAATGATGGAGGTTACTGGAAATGGAAACAGGTAAACAGGTTAAGGAAACAGATGTTGTTCTACAATAATAGGGGTATTGCGTAGGGAGATTTGTAGCTGGGTAGATTGTGAACCCAGAAAGGGGCAGAGACTGTATATTTGAAACTGTATATAAATCCCAACCCTCCTGGGGGAAATGTCTTCTGCGGCCATGAGTTCAGAATTCCCTTTTGCAAAAGCTCCATGATAAAGCTCCAATTTATTGTTCACGTGTTCCCAGTTGTCTGAATACCTGAATGGTTGATATTTATCACAATTATACTGATGTAACAGAATATATGTAGCTCAATGTCTGCAAGAAAACAAGTTCAGAGAACCAAGTTTACTGAGCTGTCATAGAGAAAATAGGGCCAGCCTATTCTTTAAAGCACCTGAGGGCAGAACAGGAGATAATGGATGGAAGATTATTAAAGAGAGATTCAACCTAGAACTGAGGAGAAATTTCCTGACAGTGAGAATAATTAACCAGTGGAAATGCTTGCCTTCAAAAGTTGTGGGAGCTCCATCACTTGGAAGTTTTCAAGAATAGACTGGAAAATCATTTGTCCAGGATGCTATAACGTCTCCTACTTAAGCGGGGGTGGACTAGAAGACCTCCAAGGTCCCTTCCAATGCTATTATTCTATGATTCTATGAAATACCAAGGAATTAGCAGGGTGTTTATACCAAATTGCAATAAATGTTTGCATTGCTGCTGCCCTCTGGTGTCATCTTTGGAATAGAGTATATTCATATTGGGTGGGTGTATGGAACATGCAAAGTTCATTTCTGCATACAGTGGAGGTGGGAGTTTGGGATTTTTCTTGTTGAAGTCAGTGGAAAGATTTGTTTGTGCATTTTGCCTCTGTATTAGGCATCTTCAACATTGTAAGGAGAAATGGATTAGGGGGAGAAAAAAACTTCAGGTGAGGGGAAACATGATTCCAAAAATGCTGTCGTGGATGTGATGGGGTTGACTTGTTCTTTCTTTACTAGAAGGCAGGACTAGAATCAATGGCAACTGATCACAGAGAAATATGCTATTGATAAAACTACAGAAAAGGACGTGGCAAGCAAACCTTCCCTGGAAGTACTTAAGCAGGGTCTGATCTTCTTCTGTCAAGGATCCCTTGGCTGCAAGATTCCTGCCGTGAGCAAAGAATGCAGAAAATGAAAACTGAACCTGGTTTTGTATTTTTATTATACAGGTGCTCCTCAGACTTACAGATACTTTTGTTGTTGTTAGTTGTGAAGTTGTGTCTGACCCATTGCGACCCCATGGACAGGCCTTCCTGTCCTCTACCATCTTCTGGAATCCATTTAAGCTCATACCGACTGCTTCAGTGACTCCATCCAGCCACCTCATTCTCTGTTGTGCCCTTATTCTATAGCACTCAATCTTTCCCAGAATTAGGCTCTTCTCCAGTGAGTCCTTCCTTCTCACTAGGTGGCCAAAGTATTTGAGTTTCCTCTTCAGGATCTGGCCTTCTAAAAAGTAGTCAGGGTTGATCTCCTCTAGGACTGTTGTGGTTCATCAGTAGCAAGGGTGGACAGCTGAGGTCTCTGAGAGTGAGGACTCGGATGAGGGGCTTGCGTATGATGCAGGGATGGGGCCAGGATTATCAGAGAATGGGGTGCTGCCTTCAGAGCTTGTGAAGTCTGGCAGCAGTGATGTAGAGGACCCTGAGGAGCCTGTGCCCAGTGTGCATACGTGCAGGGCTGCTCGAAAGAAAGAGCAACTGCAGCAGCATGGACGACTCGGGAGTAAGGCTGCAAGATAATGGCCCCTCCCATAAGGGATAAAAGTCAGCCCTCAGGGATTGGGTTCTTTGCAGGAAGCAAAGAAGTTCTTTCAACTCCAAGTTCTTGTAGAAGTCCTGTCTTTTCTGGTTTGTTTTTGGAGACTTTTGGTTTTGGATATTTCCCTGCAATTAATCTTGTGTTCTTGGCAGCCTTTCACAATGTTGAAAGAGCTTGCTCTTATCTGGGACAATTAGTTTTAATGAGTCTTTGCTGTAAATGAACAGAATTCACAGAGACGCATCAAAAAGGTTTGCTTTTATATATACTTTGTGTTTATTTGATTTAAACAAGGCTTGGGTCAGAACAAGGACTGACCAGTTTGATCGCTTTGCAGTCCAAGGAACTCGTAAGCCGGAAATCTTTCACTGGGAAAAAAAAAAAAGAATCCCTCAGCTGCTCAGGATTCAGTTATATACCATCAAAGCAGCTGACAAAAATTCCCTTGATTCTACTTGGCTAAAGGGTCTTCAAACTTGGCAAGTTTCAGACTGGTGGACTTCAACTCCCAGAATTCCTGAGCTAACATGACTGGAGGAGGAATTCTGGGAGTTGAAGTCCACAAGGCTTAAAGCTGTCAAGTTGGAAGTCCCCGACATATGGCTTCATTTGCTAATAGGATAGCTTTTTAAGAGAGTTGATTGCTCAAGAAATAGGAGGAGAAAAGGGAGATAATCCATTATCATTTATGCCACCAAATCCTGAGATACTCTAGCCTTTAATTGAATTTATTTGTATTCTGGTGTCTCCCTTCCTTGTACAGAGTTCCTGTGGCTGGATCTTGACTTGGTGGCTTTTCTGAGCCTAATTGCTAAATAAAGACATAGACCTAATTCATTCAGATGGATCTGAAACCACCCCTGCACTCCTTTCTTGCATATTCATTTTCCGTTGGCTTACTGGGAGTGATTACATCCAATCCCAAATGGCCAGACAGCATATTTCAGACCAGTTAGCTTTGACCTGGTGATCCAGACTGGGATTTCAGATTTTACTTTGACAATCTCTCTAAAGACTTTGAACTGTCCACAGTACCAGCTGTCTTGCAGTAGGATTTGCTTTCATGGAAGATAAGTCTCGATCATTTTACTGAATGCAGAAAGGAAGTGAATAGCACAAGAGGGAAAACACTGCAGTCTGTGTTGTTAATACCAGAACACAAAATGAAAGCTTCTTATATTAAATATGAGCCGGCTGCATATTGCTGGCCCTACCTTTCTAGTGCTATTTTTCAAACCAAATCACTCAAATCTGTATCACTTATCCCTCTCCTGTAGTAAGGAAGACATCTGGACCCTTTCATTTTACTATATTTCTCCCTCCTGGCCTTGAGTGAGAAAAAGCAGTTCCGAAGGATGATTTTGCACTGAAAAATGATAACGGTGAGGCAAACAAGCTCATTTTTTCTTTGCCTGAAAAGTGGTAACTTCCACATCCCTTGGAAAATAAACACACACAGAGATATCCCAAATAACCAAACCAATCCAAACTAAACCAAGAAAATTAAAGATTTTAATAAGATATGTGTTGGATAGACAATGTTTAAAAATAAATATTGTAATTCAAGTAGAAATACATTAACTTCATGTTTTTATGTACCTCAGACTGGTCGACTTTGGATACAGAAGACAATGTTTTGGTCCAGGCAGTGCCCTGAAAGAACAGATTGGTCTACAGTGGTGGGGGAAACTATGGCCTTCTTTATGACTTGTGGACTTCAACTCCCAGAATTCCCAAAAGCCAGCATGGCTGGCTCAGGAATTCTGGGAGTTAGAATAGAATAACAGAATTGGAAGTGACCTTGGAGGTCTTCTAGTCCAACCCCCTGCCTAGGTAGGAAACTCTATTCCAAACAAATGGTTATCCCACATCTTTTTAAAAACTTCCAGTGTTGGAGCTTTCACAACTTCTGAAGGCAAGTTGTTCCACTGATTAATTGTTCTAATGGTCAGAAAATGTATCCTTAGTGCTAAGTTGCTTCTCTCCTTTATTAGTTTCCACCCATGGCTTCTTGTCCTGCCCTCAGGTGCTTTGGAGAATAGCTTGACTCCCTCTTCNGGGCTTTGGAGAATAGCTTGACTCCCTCTTCTTTGGGGCAGCCCCTGAGATATCGGAACACTGCTATCATGTCTCCCCTAGTCCTTCTTTTCATTAGACTAGACATACCCACAATTCCTACAACCATCCTTCATATGTTTTAGCCTCCAGTCCCCTAATCATCTTTGTTGCTCCTCTCTGCATGCTTTCTAGAGTCTCAACGTCTCTTTTACATCATGGCAATCAAAACTGAATGCAGTATTCCAAGTGTGGCCAGTATTCCAAATGTGTGGATCCAAAAGAGAATCCTGAGGGTTTGTTATCCCAAATCATATGGAGATTAGGGAAAGCCAGTTTACAGTATAATCTAGTATTTCTCAACTTGGCAACTTTAAGATGTGTGGACTTCAACTCCCAGAATTCCTCAGAACTAGCTGGTAGGGGAATTCTGGAAGTTGAAGTCCTCACAAAGTTGCCAAGTTGAGAATCATTGCTATAAAGTGTTTGATACAAGCCCTTTAATGGCTTGCCAGAAATTATTTTGCTGCAGGTGTTTGTTTTGCATGATCCACTACTCCTTCTATCATTCTTTTTTTCATTTTCTTTCTTTTTGTTGTTGTTTTGGGGGAAAAAAGAGGAACCTTTGACAAAAATTTCATAAATGGCCCACAGTGAGAAATGCTTCCTGTATAATTTTCTTGCTCAACATGAAAATTGTTTTCACAGCTTCTCTTGAGACACCTCTTACAGGAGGGCATTAATCACAGCTCATAAGCAATGCGCACTGATCAGGGCAGGAATATTTATTTACCAAATGGTTGGAAGGACATCCTTTACACAAACCGTCTCTTGCCGCATCTCGAAGCTCATATTCGTCTTTTTCTCAAGACGGTTTGTTGCAATGGTCCATAATTGGAGACACTCACCCTCCTCCCAAACCTTGAAGACATTGCTCTGAATCAATCCACAAATTACCATTAAATAATCATATTTTACATAAAAGAATGTAGCAATTATCAAATGCACGGTGAGTAATCTAATTACCCCCATTAACCTAAATGTAGTAATTAATAATTTAATTCAAATTGAGTTCAGGGCCTGATCCCACCTAAACTTCATAGCATGCTTCCCTGAACAGAGTGTGCACCCAGAAACACAAATGTGCACTTTTTGGACCAGAGAAAATTGTGTGTGCTTCAATGATAATCAGTAAAGCTTCTCGTGAAAGAAAGGTGCCACTTAATATTGGTTTCTTCCCAAAATTATCCTTAGATAGTAGACCAACAGGTCCCAATCTTTCACCCTTGGTGCAGAGGGTTCAGACGGTTCTGACCAGTTCTGGAGAACTGGTAGCAGACATTTTGAGTAGTTCGGAGAACTGGCAAATCCCACCTCTGACTGGCCCAGCCCCCATCTATTCTCCGCCTCTCGAGTCCCAGCTGATTGGCTGGGTCTTCTTTGGTTGCTCTGCACAGGAGAACGGAGCTGGAAAGCAGGTTTGTGGGGTGGGGAGGGAATGGGGATTTTGCAGTACATCCTTCCCCCAGGAGTGAGGAGGGAATGAACATTTTACAGTATCCTTCCCCTGCCATGCGCACCCAGCCATGCCCACAGAACCGGTAGTAAAAAAATTTGAATCCCATCACTGCCTTGGTTGCCTGGCCTGCCGGGGTGGGGAGTATTGGTGTGGCAGGCTCACAAGCGTGAATGGAGCTTTTGCGTGCCAGCACAAGCTCCCTCCTCTCAAGCAACCTCTGCTCATGAGTGGAGCTGCTCACACAAACGCAAGGGTCCAACGCTGTGAGAGTGTTGCTTCTTGCACAAGCACAAGAGTAGAGTGTTGCACGTGTATCGCTTGCACTGCCCAGTTTCAAACAGGTCACACCCCTATAGTAGCCCACAGACCGTGCAGTAGTTGGCAACAAACGGGGAGTTCGTGACTTAAAACTATTTCTTTAGTGACCGTTCAAAATTACTACGGTACTGAAAAAAGTAACTTATGACTGTTTTCACACTTATGCCCATTGCAGCATCCCCATAGTTCAGAAAAGATACATGACCTTCTCGCATTATCTCTTCCTCCTCCTCCTCCTCCTCCATTTCCTTCTCCTGCCTCTTCCTCCTTCTCCTCCTCCTCTTCTTCTCCATCTCCTCTCCTCCTTCTCTCTTCCTCTTTCTTATTCTTCCTCCCCCTCTTCCTGCTCATTCCTCCTCTTCCTCCTCTTCCTCTCCTCCTCCCCTCCCTGCTCCTTCCTGCTCCTCCTCTTCTTCTTCTCCTCCTCGCCTCCTTCTCCCCCTTCTTATTCTTCTTCCTCTTCTTCCTCTTCTTCCTCTTTCCTCCTCCTCTTCCTCCTCCTCCTTCTCCTCCTCCTTCCTGGGAATTTAAGAAATAGACTCTGCCTGTGTCACATAACCATAACTCATCCTTAGACACAAATTCCCATTCCTTTACCAATTAGATGCATCTTTGGGAGGCAGGATTTAGAACAGCAGAACTGCATTTTGCCTTACCTAATCCTCAGACCCAGAAAAAGTAGACTTCCCTTCCATTTAATGTAAACTGTGCCTGACTGTTTTACAGCCTGACAAGGCTAAACAGGGTTAGCAAAAACAAATAAAATAAAACAGATTTTGGTTTACATTTAAATATATTTCATTATTAAAACCCAAGGGGAGAATGTTAACGCTTTCTTGTGTAGCTGACAGGAGTTTGATATGCGAGCCTTTTCAGACTAACAAGTGATTCAGCCCCAAAGTTTGATATTATTCAACATGGATTAGTGACTTCTTTGATGGAAAGGAACATGAAGGTTGAACCTTCTGTGTAAAATATAATTTATCCAGCTTGGTGGAAAGATTTAGGTTTGGAAAGTCCACCATAAAAGCTTTCAAGAGTTCTGTCTCAATGCAGACCTCAACCTGTTCTTTTGGGTCACTTAGTCAAAATGAAGGACTTTTGGGATACTGACTTCCAGAATCTAGGGCATGCTAAGATCTCACCATTTCTAAAAATAGCAGGAAGTAAAATAAAACCAGGCTGCTCAGCTTAAAACCAAGCTGTGCTATTTTTTTTCCATCTTTATACTTACCATTTAGTGTGCCGCAGAACTATACAGATCGTCCTCAACTTATAACCATTCATTTAAGGACTGCTTGAAGTTACCATGGTAAATGCAAAAAGTGACTTAATGGCCATTTTTCACACGTTAAGAGCCTCGGTGGCGCAGTGGTTAGAAGGCAGTATTGCAGGCTACTTCTGCTGACTGCCAGCTGCCAGCAGTTTGGCAGTTTGATCCTGACTGGCTCAAGGTTGACTCAGCTTCCATCCTTCCAAGGTCAGTAAAATGAGGACCCAGATGGTTGGGGGACAATAGACTAACTCTATAAGCTGCTTAGAGAGGGCTGTAAAGCACTGTGAAGCAGTATGTAAATCTGCTATTGCTATTGCTATTATAACTATTGCAGCATTGTCATGCTCCTGTGATGAAAATTCAGATGCTTGGCCACTGACTTATTTTTATGATGGTTGCAGGTGATCTGGGATCATGTGGTCCCCCTTTTGTGTCCTTCTGACCTAGGGAAGCCAGATTCACTCAACAACCGTGTTACTAACTTAACCACAGCAATGACAACTGTGGCAAGAAAGGTTGTAAAATGGGGCAAAATTCACTTAGCAAACATCTCGTTTCGCATCATAAATTTTGGGCTCAATTGAGGTCATACATTGAGGACTGCCTATGTTCCATTTCCCCATGGACTTTTCTTTCCCCTATTTTTTCATCCTTCAAATGCATTAGTTGTATTTTAGCTTTAGCTTACAGTGCAAATTTTCCTGCATTGGGTAACTCAGAATGGCAAGAAACTATGTTGCTGTCATTTAGTGTCAGAGAGCAAGACCCAGAAGATCCCCAAAAAATAATAATGAGATTTTCAAAACAACAACAATACAGTCTGCCCACCTCTTATAAATAAAATAGGTTAGGAAAAAAGCAAGACATTTAGAATAGAACAGAACAGAATAGAATAGAATTCTTTCTTGGCCAAGTGTGATTGGACACACAAAGAATTTGTCTTGGTGAAAATGCTCTCAGTGTACATAAAAGAAAAGATACATTCGTCAAGAGTCAAGAATCATAAGGTACAACACTTAATGATAGTCATAGAGACAATAAGCAATCTAAATTATGACCAGGAAACAGTCCAGTAATAAATCATGATGATAATAAATCGGCGTACGATATAAATGCGTAAGGATACACAGTGGACAAAGTTACAGTCTTACAGTCACAAGTGGAGCGGTGGCGTAGTGGGCGATAAAGAGTGATGAGAAGATTAACCGTAATAGTAGTGGCAGACTTTGTAATAGTTGCATGTTGAGGGAATTATTTGTTTTAGCACAAATGACGCTCTTTTGGGAAAAAAAAAACTGATCTTAGTGCTAGTTGTTTCTGGTGTGTAGTGTTCTTATAGCTTCGTTTGAGGAAGGAGTTGAAACAGTTTATGTCCGGGATGGTGAGGCGGTTGTAGTATTTTCATAGCCTTCTTTTTGACTTGTGGCAGTTATACAGGTCCTTGAGATTGAAAGGCAGCGGGGTTTTTTGCCAGTCCTATATTAACTACTCTGAAGTCTGTGTCTGTCCTGTTGGGTGCAGAACGCGAACCAGACAAGTTACTGAGATCAGATGACAGAAGACAAATAATTCTCTGTAGAACTGCGTCAGCAGCTCCTCTGGAGTTTGGAGTCTTTCTGAGTTGGCCAGCAGAAAGAACAATCTTTGTTGCTTGCTTTTTTTTGATGACGTTTTTGATGTTAGGTGTCCATTTTAGGTCATGTGATATAGTAGAACCTAGAAATTTGAAGGTCTCTCCGATTGATACTGTGATTTCAAGGTAGACTCACAAAGCCCAGGCAAAGAAAAAAAAAAGACAGATTCCAGAGGCAGAACGGTCAAAATATATAATTTGTTATTTGCTTTATTTCTGCTACAGTTCAAGAATTTAAGCATCAGCGTTTTTCCTAGGTGATTATCTCTAATTTTTTGCAGCTGTGCAGATATTAGCAGGGAAATAATACCCTTCCATAGATGGTCTAATTGAAACAATCAAGTCATCCATTTTTTTAATGAAAAAAAATGCAGGATGGGAGACAGATATGAACCCCTTGCTTTAAATGAATGGTTTCCTAAAAAGAAGCTTATTAAAATGTCAAAAATTACCCTGTTTCCCCAAAACTAAGTCCTACCTGGAAAATAAGTCCAAGCTTGATTTTTTTACATGTGTGCTCAATATAAGCCCTACTCCCAAAATAAGCCCTAATTAAGATCCTGCCACTCCAGAGTGGACAGGTAAAATTAAGCTAGGGTGGGGATTGGTGGGTGGACCTACCCTACTATTTACCTTTGGACAGTTGTAGCCAGGCCTCACACACCCTGACACCTGCCTCGCTGGCCCATTTCTTCCGCAGCCAGCAAGGCTGGCAAGGCTTTCCTGAAGTCTTCTGTAGCTGATAACAAAATTCTGGATTGATCTGGAGCTCTGTTATCAGCTGCAGAGGCCTTCAGGAAAGCTTTGCCGGCTGCAGAAGAAGTTCCTGAAGGCCTCTGACAGCAAAAAGGAGGCTGGTGTTGACATGCACAAGTGAGGTTAGTCAGTGAATGACATCTCCTGAAAATAAAACCTGGTGCCTTTTTTCAGTGGCTAAAAATATAAGACAGGGTCTCATTTTGGGGAAAACATGGTAGTTTGGGCAGTAATCTTTTCATTAGGCATGAAAAAGGCAATAGTGTTTTTGCTAATAAGGAACTTTTATTTTGAACAGATTTACAACCATTCCTTATTTACAGAAACAGTTTATTAGAACGGATCTGAGATGGTTTCCTTGAAGTGATTGGGGTAACAAATTATACCGATAAGAATATATACCAATAATTAATCTTGCAAAGCAACTTAAGGGTGATACAGGCTGAATGTTGAGAGAAGAAGTTCAACGACAAGCAATTTGTCAGCTCATTTTGCTGGAGTGCTACAGTTAATCCTTGACTTGCAACAGCAATGGAGCCCAAAATTTCCGTGGTTAAGCAAAGGCCATTGTTAAGAGGATTTTGCCACCATTTTATGACCTTTCTTGCCACCTTTGTTAAGGGAATCACTGCCATTATTAAGTTAGTTACATGGTTGTTAAGTGAATCTGGCTTTGCTCTTGAGAAGGTCACAAAAGATGATTACATGACCCCAGGACATTGCAAACATCATAAATATGAACCAGTTGCCAATTTGAATTTTGATCACATGATCATGAGGACAGTTGCAAAGGTGAAAAATGGTCTGAAGTCACTTTTTTCCTTGTCATTGTAACATTGAACAGTCAGTAAATTGATGGTTTTAAGTTAAGGACTACCTATTCTTTTCAGGGTTAAGATCTATTGTGCCAGTTCAAACATTAGAGGTAAACTGCAGCATCATTATTCAAAATAACCCCAGTCTACAGAAGAGTATCAAGTCCAAGAAATCAAGGTCAAAAATTCAGGAGACCCCCCCCATCTGTAGCAATCCAGGGGGATTTTCCTGTTTTTTTCATTGCAATGCAAATGATGCAACTCTTCACATAGCTGTCCACATCTTTCTTTAGGCCAGGCCACTAGAATTGCCTCCAAGCTAAGTGTAAAGTTTTTAAGAACCTGAAGTTGTCTGTTGGTTTTGTGTTGTGGCTCCTCTGAAGGACTAGAGTATGTAGGGATTCTGGGACGTAGAGTTTTGTTTCTTTCCAGGTTAGGTCATCTCTTTTCGTTAAGATGTGTTGATTGTCCCAGAACCAATGATTTGCTAGCAGTTCAGTTTTTAATTTTGTGGCTAAGTCATCTGCGGGTCAGTTGAATTGGTCGCGTCATCATCGTCTGGTGGTTACTTGGGCAGCTATTTGGATAGGGGGAATGATGGCATTTATAATTTTCTCCCTTTTACTATTATACTGGGGCATGTGAAAGAGGGTGTTAGCCAGGAAGTTTTTTCCCTCTGGGATGTGTTTTAGCACAAAGTTGAATATGTTGAAATATTGGGCCCAGCGGACTTGTTTGGGTGAAAGTTTTCACAAGGTCCTAAGGCTTTCCAGATTTTTATGGTCAGTCCAAACTTTGAATGGCTTCTGGCCCCCTTCCAGCAGGTGATGCCAGATCTGCAATGCCCATCTTATTGCAAAAGCCTCTTTCTCCTATGCATCCCATCGCCTCTCTATGTCTGTGAGTTTACGGGAGGTATAGGCTGTAGGTTTCTTCGGTCATTTCTTTGGAGTCACATTGCTCCCACTGCTATGTCACTGGCGTTTCCTTGTATGACGAGGGGTTGTTCGAGGTCAGGGTGCTTCACCACTGGTTCTTTTACAAACAGTTCTTTCAATGTTTCAAATGATTTTTGACTGGTTAGGTCCCATTGTAGGGGTTGTCCTAGGCAGGGTGTCATTTCTGTGCTCCCTGTCTTTAGAAGGTCCATCATGGGTTTGGCAATCCTCATGAAGGAGGGGATGAATTGCTGGTAGNAATTGCTGGTAGGAGTTTGCAAACCCCAGAAAGCTTTGTAGCTGTCTGTGGGTGCAAGGGGCTTGCCAACCAAGGACAGCTTGTACTTTGCCTGGGTCCATCTCTATGCCTTTATTTGGGACTCAGTATCCCAGGTAGTCCAACTGTGCATGGTGAAATTCATATTTTGACAGCTTGACGTACAGATATACTGCTAGAAGTTTTTCCATTTAGTATCAGCTGGCTGTGAGGGCTCCAACAAATCCATCCTCATTCAAATCAAAAATCTCTAGCTGCATTTCAGAGAAAAGTAAATTGGTTTATTAGAAGTTGCCGTGTTGGTGCGTGGCTGGGTGCAGCCGATACTAAATCACATCATACATTTCCCCCTTGACCATGGTCTTTCCCCCACCCCATGGATGTGACTTCCCCAATGGGACACTTCCAGCTCCAAGAGTCATCCGTTATGCTGTTCAACAACCTTCTTATGCTAAAAAGACTAAAGGAGTATCTTTTTAGTTGACAATGTATTGATCTCACCTATACACAATCCAGTCAATTAATGGTCAGCACTAAGGGAGCATTAGGGAAGAGAATAGAATTCAAGAGGGATTGGATTTAGTTTGTGGGAACATAACAGATAGTCAGAGTTGGAAGGGACTTTGTAGGTCATCTAGTCCAACCCCCCCTCACCCAAGTGGAAGACCCTACACAATTTCTGACAAATGGCAGTCCAATCTATTCTTGAAAGTCTCCAGTGATGAAGCTCCCATAACTTCTGAGGGCAAGCTGTTCCATTGATTGTTCTCACTGTCAGAAAGTTTCTCCTTATTTCCAGGTTGAATCTCTCCTTGATGAATTTCTGTTGTGGTTCGCTGGTAGCAGGTGCGGATGGCTGAGGTCTCAGAGAGTGAGGATTCAGATGAGGGGCCTACATATGATGCAGGGATGGAGCCAGGACCATCAGGGAGTGGAATGCTGCCTTCAGAGTTTGTGGAGGCTGGCAGCAGCGATGAAGAGGCCCCTGAGGAGCCTGTGCCCAATGCACGTGCATGCAGAGCTGCTCAAAGGAAAGAGTAGCTGCAGTAGCATGTGTGATTCGGGAGTAAGGGTGGAAGATAATAGCCTTTCCCTGAGAAGATAAAAGTCAGCTGAGAAACTGGAGTTCTTTGCAGAAGGCAAAGAAGTTTGATACTGGTGGACATTAGAATATCTGAGTTGGTATTTAGAGACTCTTTGATTTATTGTTTGGGAACTTTATCTATTGTTCTTGGCAGACTTGCAAAAACTTGGCAAGGCTCTTCCATATTGGAGCTAATTATTTGGAAGCAGCCTTTTATCTGTGAAAAAACAGGATTTGTAAATGAAACAGTAAAAGGTTGTGCTGCTACCTTTGTCTTGTGTTTACTCTCATGGAACCAGATTTGGGTCAGAACAGTTTCCATCCATTATTCCTTGCCTGGCCTTCAGGTGCTTTAGAAAATAGCATGACCTCCTCCTCCCCGTGGCAGCCCCTGAAATATTGGAAGACTGTATCATGTCTATCCTGGTCCTTCTCTCCACTAGACTAGCCAGGCTCAGTTCCTGCAACTGTTCTTCATATGTTTTAGCCTCCAGTCCCCTAATCATCTTGGTTGCTCTTCTCTGCAATTTTTCTAGAGTCTCAACATCGTTTTTATAATGACTTTTTTATAATGACATAGCGACTCTCAGCCAGGGGTGTCAAACTCAAGGCTGGATGCGACCTGTGGGGTGCTTAGATCTGGCCTGTGGGGCTGTGCTAGAAGCAGCAAAGAACTGGCCCGTGGTGCCTCAGCTAGAGAAAACAGAGCTCAGGAGGACTCCATGCAGCTGCTCCAAGCTTTGTTTTCACTGACAGAGGGCTGCAGGAGGCCATCGCAGATGAAAACAGGCCCTGGAGAGGGGTGCACACATCGCCCTCCTGAGCTCCGTTTTTGCTGGCAGAGGGCTTGCAAAACAAAATAAAAGCAAAACAATACAAAGTTTCCCCTTTTGCATTTGAGCATACGAGAGGGACAGAAAAGGAGAAAGGGAAGGAGAAAAAGACAGAGGAAAAGAAGGGAAGAGGTGAAGGAAGAGGGAAGGAAAGGAGGAAGGAAGGATGGGATGGAGGGGGGGATCTGAGGGAAGTCCTACCTCAGCACTTGGCCACACAGATGACCCCCAACACAAGTGACATTGATCTGGCCATGACACCCTTAATCTAAGTGAACAGCGTCTTCCAATTTGTGTCATGTGGATTATGAGTTTCATAGTTTTAACACCAAAAGAGTTCCACTCATGTACAGGCATTCTGGACAATAAATCACAAAAATCCATTGTTTTCTCCCTCCCTTCCCATTTCCCTCACACGGGTTGTTTGGTTTTATCAGAATAACTATTTGGGAGGGGCCTTGGAGGTCTTCTAGTCAAACCCATTCTCAAGGAGGAGACCCTTTTGGCAGTCCTCTTGGAATTCAGTTAATGAGATTTCTTTTTCTGCCTCTTCCTCTTTCCCTCCAAAAAATTCTGTGTAAAATGATTCAACTTTCTCAATTGAGT
>BHFT01018295.1:0-23200 GCA_004320025.1 Laticauda laticaudata
GTTCAGTTGTACATTTGTTTAGGGTCCAGTTAATATGAGGTAAATTGAAGTCACCAAGAAAGATAAAAGCGTGTGGGCAGGATGCTACCCATGTTAGTAGTTTATTTAGCTTGTTTGCATGTTCAGTGTCATAATCGGGGGCTCTGTAACATAGTAAGAACCGAAATGTGATATTTAGGGACAGTTCACAGACGATGGTCTCAGGAATAACAAGCTCCTGCGTAATTTGGATAACTTAAAGGGAAAAATCTGCCAGAAATAACAGATGAAGAAAAAGACATTTTAAACAATAAAATATATACAAAAGAAATTAGAAATGCAATTGGGAAACAGAAAACGAATAAGACCCCTGGTCTGGATGGAATTCCATCAGAATTTTATGAAGAATTTCAGGGATTAGAAGAGCTAATGGCAGACTTGTATAACGAAGCCCTAGAATGCGCCAATATATCAAAATCATGGATCGAGACATATATAACGCTCATTCATAAAGAACAGACAGACCCACAACAAATACAGAACTACAGGCCAGTTTCCCTTTTAAATGTGAATTACAAGATACTAGCTAAGATAACATCTGCTAAAAAGGATCCTAAGTAGAATCATCTGTCCTGACCAGAATAGGTTTCTTCCGCACAGGCAGATGAAGACAAATACAAGGATAATTTTGGACATTTTAGAATTCTATGAAATGCACCCCAATAAAACAATGGCACTGATATTCCTACATGCCCAGAAGGCTTTTGATTATTTGAATTGGAGATTTCTTATTAATCAACTGATCAGTATGAAATTTAGCGAAAACTTTCTGGGATTCATCAAGACAATCTATAAGACACAAACAGCAAAAATAAGAATGAATGGAGAAATTACGGATAGTATAAAGATAAGTAAGGGGGTGAGGCAAGGATGTCCCCTGGCCCCATTGTTGTATATACTAGCAGAAGAGGTATTATTGACACAAATATGACAGAACCGAGATATCAAAGGACTAAATGTTTAAAAAGAGGAGTATAAACTTCAGGCCTTTGCCGACAATATGGCATTCATAATGGAAGACCCTAAAAAACAAGTACCATAATAATGAACGAAATAGAAGAATTTGGAAAGGTGGCTGGGCTGAAAATTAATCAAGAAAAAAACCAAATTAATAAGAAAAAACTGCACAAAAAAACAAAAGGAAGAATTAGCAAACAAATTAGGCATGCAGGTAGTAAATAAAGCAAGATATCTTGGGATCTTAGTTGACATCTAAGTGTTCCTCAATCAAAAAAAATAACTATGATAAATTGACAACTTAAATATCAAAAGATTTAGACAACTGGGCCAGGATACAACTGCCCTTATTAGGGTGGATTGCAGTAATAAAGATGAATGTCTTGCCAAAGTTGCTGGCCTGGTGTTGGCCTGATGTTTGGGAAGCAGAACCCCTTCCTTCAGGCACGAGTGCGCAGTTAGCTGAATTGCATGCATTAGCTAGAGCTTGAGAGCTGGCAAAAAGCGAATGTGTCAACATATATACAGACTCTAAATATGCTTTCCTCATGGTTCAAGTCCATGGTGCCTTATATAAGGAAAGAGGACTTATCACTACAGGAGGCAAGGATATTAAGTATGGCCCCCAAATACTACACCTCCTAGAAAGTGCATGGGCAACAGAAGGTTGCAGTCAAACACTGCTGAGGACATCAAAAAGTGGCCTCTGATATACAAAAAGGCAACGATAAAGCAGATAGAATGGCACGAAAGGCAGATCAAAGGGCTCCAACAATACAAGCACAATGCCTTACTGTATGGATGCCACACAAATACCACCAACCACATTACTCCCAGGAAGACATGTACCAAATTGAAGCACTTGAGGCTCAACTGGAAGGAAGCTGGTGGATCCTACCAGACAACCGGTTTTTCGTGCCGGGGCATATGGCTTGGGACATAGAACAGCAAGTACACAAGCAGCTGCACCGAAGAAAAACTGCTTTCGCAAAGGCTTTGCAAAGGGAAGTTTATATTAACAAAATACACAGCATTGCAGCAAATGTCTGTGCCAGGTGTGAAATTTGTGCAGCAAATAATCCAAGACAAGGGCCCCAACCACCACCAGACCACCAACCAAAGGGCAGTTACCCATTTGATTCTCTGATGATTGACTTCACAGACATGCCCTGCTCTGACCACTACAATGCATTGCTAGTCATTGTATATACCTACACAGGATGGCCTGAGTGTATCCCTACCCGCACAAAGAAGGCTACTGAAGTTGCCAGGGCACTGCTCCACATCATAATATCCTAGATATGGCCTACCTTCTAGAATTTCATGAGACAATGGTCCTGAGTTTATCCACAAGGCCACTCAGCAACTAGCTAAAATATTGGGTATCACTTGGAAGCTCCATTGTAGCTTCCATGCCCCCTCTGGAGGCAGGGTTGAGAGGGTTGATAGAACTATTAAGGAAAAATTGGCCAAAATATGTCAGGAAATTCACCTTAAATGGCCAGATGCTTTGAGTGTGGCTCTGGTCAGGTGTGCTCCTCAGAAAGGTATCTCACTTTCACCATTTGAGTTATTATATGGTTGGGTCCCCAATCTACTTCATCTAAATATTCAAAATACCGTACAGATTTCTGATACAGTTAGAATGCAACAATTACAAGCTCTTAATACGACAGTCCAAAGATTACAACGCTGCGTATTAACTTGTAAACCCCATGTCCTAGTGACTTCCCCTCATAACATACATCCAGGACAGGAGGTCTGGGTTAAAGATTGGAAAAGGGAAGTATTGAGCCCACAGTGGAAAGGGCCATATACTGTTGTTTTGTGTTCTCCCCTTGCTGTTAAGGTAGCTGAAATAAACCGTGGATTCACTGGTCTCGAGTTAAGTTGGCTGCACCTATCCAGTGGAAAGTAGAATCCCACCCAACTCATCTATTAAAGGTAACTCTCCAAAGAACTATGCGGGATATCTCTCCTTCTGGTGACACTCCGGAAACTGTCCCTCTACGAATGGGAGACAAAGAGAAATAGACCCCTGCAGGTATTACCCCGGAAGCTAACACCCAACGCACGGGTCTCCCCTGGAAACTTCAATTGCAAGTCAAGCATACCTAAGGATTGAAATTCTTTAGAAAGGGGGGAATTGGTGATGGTGGGAGATATACCCCATTGCAATATGGAGGCTAATCAAAGGATGTGGGAGACCACATGCATCTGCAGAGGCCTTATGCCCTTCCAGATTAAACAGAGTCCCCATAAATTGTTGGAGATCCATCCAAGCAGAATTGTGTGTGTCCACTATAGTTTTCACGAAATCTGCCACTTCTTTAGGTTTTTCACTGAAGGGATCATAGTGTAGTTTCCAGTTAAGTAGATCTGATGTAGTGAACAGTACATGTTGGAACAATGGTAAGGTGACTGATGTTGTGGGGTCCTCATTATCTGTTACAAGCGGGTCAACCTGCCTAAGCAGTGCAGTCAGGGATGTTTGTTCTGTTTTGGCTCTTGTCCTTGCTGCCACCGGTTCAGCCTCTTGTTTAGGGTCTACCTGGGGCAGAAATCCTGGGGGTGAAAGGTTGGCTTGGGTGATTGATCTATTGTATCTGGTGGATCCCCAGGGCTTCTTCATGAGGGGGGATATCCGGTCTAGTCGGTGCTTTTTAATCCTGATGCCCCAGAGGATTCTCCCTCATCTGACATCCTTCTTTAAGCCAAGAGGGGGTACATATGGGGGTGGGTGCGGTAGTTCTTCTTCCGGGCAGCTAGGCATGACTGGGGTGGAACTTCTTTAGTTTGGTCAGTGGTAAAGTTTGTGACACTAGGAGCCTGCACCATTGTATTTTGAATTTTCTAAACAATGGTGGGAGGTGGTTTAATAGGTCAAGCCAAACATCTTATATTAAGGAGCTTGGTCTGGGTGTCCTAACATAGGATAGGAATACTAAACTGATGAACCTGTACTGCTATAGAGGTGTCTAAAGTACCTATGGCTGGCCACCCACTCCAAATATTGGGCCCATTCTCCTCACAAAACACCTGACAATATGCCTCGGGGTATATTGTTTATTCTACTCCACTTAAGACCAATAGTCCCAGAGATTCATATGTTCCTTAAAAATGTTTTTAGCAATATACCCAATAGGGTTAGGGGCACACTTTCTCCACCTCCCATGAGCAACCCAGGTCACCAGACAAAACAATTGGGAAGAGGGGTTAGAGAAGAAGGTATGGGGTCCTTCCTCTCTTGGTAACACTTGGGGGTTCCACACACTCACGTCTGACCCCGCGAGCCGGGTGCATACGGTCGCTGATGGGAACTGCGGACACCACTCGCCTCCTACTGGCCCATGGTGCTGGACACTCACAGTCACCAATGGGAACCGCAGTAGCCGCTCACCTCAACCATTCCTCACAAATCCTCCCACCTTTGCTTAAGAGAGGGTGATCAGTCCTCTCTTCCGTCCCTGCTTACAGGGAGGGATTGCTTCCCAAGTCCAATACTTGCCTGCAGGCGTGTTCCTCCTCCACTGGCCGGCTGGAAAATGTCCTGGTCTCCTTACCCTTTACCAGTGGTTCTTGGAGGTGTCAACCGCCATCGCCAGAACACAGCAGTATCGGGAAGTCCCTTGGATTCAAAGGACCGATGGCACCTGGGATGTTCCCTTCAACTCACCGATGCACCGGCACCCGGGGCAGACCCTCCAACGGGTCTCAGGGCCCCTTGTGTCCTGCTGCGGTCACCATAAATGTTGCAGCAGTTCTTGCTTTCAAATCAGGACACAAAACCACGAAGGGTAAGAAAATACAGGTTTATTTGTGCAAAAGGTTCAGAACATTAGCATGGCAAATTCTCAACCCCCAGCTTTTCCTGAGGTGTTACTTTTATGCAGCTCACAATCTCAGCTTTTCCCAGGACGTTTTTTCTTATCAGGCTATACCATAACTTATGTACTACAAAAGGGCGAAGTAAGTCTAATTAGTCATTTTGCACAATTCAGCATATATGTGCTTATCTTACACCATCTGTTATCTTCCATAGCCACCCTTGCCACCCTTGCCATTTAGCTGTTTACAGAAAATATCGAGTTCATAGGTTATAATACTTAGATTCAGCAGATTTCCTGATTTTCACAAGATCATATTAAGCAACGTCTATAATGTCTGCAATATAAACTAAGGAACTTCTGCTAATGATAAGAATATTTTTCTGGTAATTTTCCACCCTGCTTCAATTCCAGATGGTGCCAGTCAAGTGGGAAATTTTTTTTCCAAAGATTTAATCAAACAAATTTCTAAATTTATATGGCAGAAGAAAAAAGCTAGAATAAAACACAAATTATTACCAGATACTAGAAAGAAAGGAGGCTTTGGTCTCCCAGAGTTTGAATTATACTATCAGGCGGCAATAGTCACATGGCTTAAAGATTGGATCAATTTGACAAATTTGAAGGATACTAACATTAAAGGGTTTTGACCTACAACTTGGCTGGCATGTATTTATCTGGGACGGGAAGAGTAAACATCACTCATACTTTCAAAGACATTGGGTGAAAAATGCCTTCCTAAACATATGGGAAAAAATAAAAAAGAATCATGACATAAAGGTGCCATTATGGTTATCAACAATAGAAACAGTAATACATCCTAATGTTCTGGATTGTACCAAAATCATAAATTATAGAGATTTGTTAAATGAAAAAGGAGAATTAAAAACTAGGAACCAACTACAAGTTCAGGGAATTGAGATACGATGGTGGCCCTACTTACAAGTGCAAGCACATTACAATAAGGATGATTTTATACAACCCAACAAGAGTTAGATAAGATGTGGCAAGGGGAAGAAAAAGAAAGATCAGTAAAATTTATAAGTATTTATTAGACTATAAAATTAAGGAGGAAACCATTAAAGAATGCATGATAACTTGGGCTAAAAATGTGGGCCATAATATTAACTTAGACCAGTGGGAACATCTTTGGCAGATAAACCATAGATTAACAATGTCGATCTCTTATAAAGAGAATTCATATAAAATGTTTCATCGTTGGCACTTAGCGCCAGCGAGGTTAGCCAAAATCTTCCCTAACATAACATCCAATTGTTGGAATCACAATCAGGGAACTTATTTCCACGTGTGGTGGACTTGCCCTCAAGCACAAAAATTTTGGCAAAAAATTAGAATATGGACAGAGGAAATAAGAAAACAGAAAGTAAAATTTAAACCAGAATTATTTTATTAGGCATGTTAGAACCAAATATGAAAAAGAAGCACCAATACTTGATTCTGCATATTATAACAGCAGCTAGAATAAGTTTTACTCAAAATTGGAATTTGGTGGTGTGGGCAGACGTAAATAGAAGTTTTAGAAATATGACAAGTGAAATATGACAACACAACTTTGAAAGCAGGAGAGAAAACAACACCCAATCCATCATTGCCAGTCTCATTTCCATGAGGCCAAAAGTTAATCCAAGGAATGCTGAGTGAGGAAAACAAAGTGTAAATCAAATATACAAACAATGCAGGCAACACTATTGGCAATTCAATAAACTATGATGAGGATGCAGGAAAATATGTTAAAGTACCGTGTGGAAATGAAAGAAGATTTTAATAAATTGGACACCAAAATAGGTACGATACAACAAGCAACTGAGAAAAACAAACAAAAAATACAGGCAGTGGAAATTAGATCAAAACAAACTTCTTATCTGTTTCTCAGAGACACCGGTACAGAAACAAGTTCACACCTGTGGATTGGTGGAATCCACATTGGACTGGTGGGAGGGGTCTCTAATTTTCTTTATCCTAGTTGTATGCCCTGAGGCAGGGCTTTCCAACCTTGGCAACTTTAAGCCTGGAGGACTTCAAGTCCCAGAATTCCCCAGCCAGCTTGAAGTTCTCCAGGCTTAAAGTTGCCAAGGTTGGAGAGTTCTGCCCTGAGGGACCTCAGAACCTTCTTTGAATTCTGACTTGCTTTCACCCTTTTTCAATAAAAGGTTCCTTTTGAAATACAAAGTTTTCAAGAGTCTATACTTGTTCAAAAGGGGGGAGAGGCCAGTTCTTACAGTCTAAAGGAAACTCTAACCACTCTGAAATTCAACCCACAAAGTGAGAAACCCCAAACCTTGCAAAAAGAATATGCCCAAATCAAACATAATAATAATCAAACAACTTCTAAAAGAATTGACCTCTTATAGGAAGAAGACAGATGAAAACATGTCACTCATAGAAAAAAACACAAACCTAGTACAAAAACCCTGTCCAAATCAACCCACTCTGATGCAGCCCCACTGGTGCTAAGCAATCAATTTCATGGACTCTCACTAGAAGAAAACATGCAGACACATAGGAAAAAAGTACCATCAAATGTCCCTTAAAAATAACACCATCAAATGCTTCTGTGATAGATAGAAAAAGACCCCAAACCTCCCTAGGAAAAAGAAAGGTGAGCGCTGGTGATAGAAGATTCAATTCTCAAGGGAACAGAATGTGCCATCTGTAGTTCAAGTCTTCGAGTAGTTCAAAGAATTGACAAATACCACCTCTGACTGAAGTTTTTACAGTATCCGTCCCCTGTCACACCCATCAAGTCACGCCCACAGAACTGGTAGTAAAATTTTTTGAATCCCAGTACTAGACGAATGACACAAAAAAGGACTTGAAAACAATATTGAATGATTTTGAGCAGCTAGGCAAGAAAATCAGGGACTTAGGTGCACAAGTAGTCTTTTAATCTGTACTGCCAACAAAAGGACAAAATCCAGCAAGAGAACAAAGAATTTTAGAAGTGAACCACTGGCTAAAGGGTTGGTATCGCCAAAAAGACTTTGGATTCCTGGACCATGGTCTGTACTATCTCCATGATGGGCTTCTGGCAAGGGATAGGTTGCATCTCACAAATATTGGGAAGAATGTTTTCGGAAAACAACTGGATCAACTTATCAGGAGGGCTTTAACCTAAAATTGAGGGGAGGGGTAACCAATCTTTAGTATCTCCAGGACTTAATTCCAAGCAAAAACCACTAGAAAGAAAGTCAAATAATGAATGACATGGCCATAGATATATACTATAGGCCAGTGGTCCTCAACCTTTTTTGTACCAGGGACCAGTTTCATGCAGAAACACTTTTTCAAGGACCAGCAAAATCAATNAATCAATTCTTCCCCAATAGTAAAGGGCTTCTTTACTATTTCTTTACTAAAAACATATTTTTTATATATATTTTAATCATGATTATTCATTCTTTGTGGCCTGGTACAAAATGATCCACGGACCGGTACCGGTCCGGGCCCCGGTGGTTGGGGACCCCTGCTATAGGCAACCCAATCAAGCAGAAAAAAACAGATGCCTTTTTTGCGATCCAACTGACAAATATATGTAGGAAGCACACTACAATAGCAATGGGGGACTTCAATTAACTTGATATCAATTGGAAAACTAATGCATCAAGTGAGAAATCAAATAGGTTGTTAACCAACCTAGGTGACAACTTTGTTGTCCAAAAGGTAGAGGAGGGAACTAGAAAGACAGCCCTACTGGACTTCATTCTTACAAACAGAGAAGAAGTGACAGAAGGAGTTGAAACAGCAGGAAACATGGGTGAGAGTGACCATGTCATACTAGAATTCAACCTAACACAAACACAAGCAATAGAACATAATGACACCAGAGTCTTAGATTTTAAAAGAACTGATGTTCAAAAACTCAGAGAGAACTTGGGAAAGATTCCATATATGAAAATCCTAAATGGGAAAACAACCCAGGAATCTTGGGAAACTCTGAAAAGTACGATCATAAAAGCCCAGACGAGACAATACCACTGAGAAAGAAAAACAAGCAATCCAAGAAGAAACCAGCATGGCTGCAAAAGATCTCTCTGACAAATTGAAAGACAAAAAGAATAAGTACGAAAAATGGAAAGAGGGACACATAACTAAGGCAGAATATCAGCAGATAGCCAGAATCTGCAAAGATGAAATCAGGAAAGCAAAGGCTTAGAATGAACAAAGACTTGCAACAAAAGTCAAAGATAATTAAGAAAAAATTCTTCCAATATATAAATAACAAGAAAAAATGAAGGAAACAGTTGGTCCACTAAAGAGAGAACGAAGGTAACAGGCAACAGAGAGAAAGCAGAGCTGCTTAACTCATTCTTTGCATAGGTCCTCATGCAAAAAGAAACTACAGCCCAACCTACCAAAAACATAACTATAAAAGATAGACTAGAAATAAAAGTTCAAATAAGCAAAAAAAAAAACCCAGGAAGAGAACACCTGTCTGATTTTGATGAATACAAATCACTGGGACCTGACAGATTACATCCCGGAATTTTAAAGGAGCTGGCACAGGTTATCTCAGAACCACTGCACCACATCTTTCAAAAATCCTGGAGCACCGGGGAACTATCACTAACCCTTTTAGAATGCAGCTTAAAATGTACTGAAGCTTTTTACAGCCTTATGCATATATATATATATGTTTTTTAAGCTTTTGCGGGAACTTACATGTGTGCTGTTCAGCTTCCCTCGGGTATTATCCCACGTCATTGTAGTGCTGTTAAAGTTGTAGCACGTTTCAGCAGAATCTCATCTGCCATCATCAGGCTTCTGTATGGATGTGGGTCTCACACCTTCTGGTTTCAAATTCGAGGCTGGCTATTCTGGATTGGTTGTAGTCTAGGTCTTCGTGTTCACGTGGACTTGGAGTTTGATTGATTGGTGTGTGTCGGTTGTGCGTGCGTGTCTTTTTGTGCTTTGGATTGGCTGGCAAACGTGCTGTTGCCTGTGTTGGAGGCTTCAGTGCAGCTTGGCTCATGTGAGAAGGTGGCTGCTATCCAGTTAGAAGCCAGGTTCACCTTGGGTCCTGGTGGGGGGGTGTTTGAGTTGGAGGGCATCAGAGGGAGTCTGTTTGTGCTCAGGTGTTTGCATGGCCCCCCCCCCGATGTGGTGTGAGATCTTCTATTTGAGAGTTGCAGGCTTCCCGAACTCTTGAAATTCATCAAAAATAGAAGTACGCAATGCAGCTAAAGACCTCATGGGAACTAAAACAGAACACTGCCCTAACCAACACATATGTCATATACAAAGGACAAAGATACAAGCAAAATTGAAGGGACCCCTATGGGGAGTGCGACCGAAGCGTCACGCGCTGCATTGCAAACCTGTGTGCGAGTGAAGAATTCAAAATCCAGAGCCCTGCTATGGCGCGAGCGCCGCGAGAGAGCGCGCGAACTGATGCTAAAGATGAGCGAGTGCGAGTGACACATTTGTGATTTGGCCCCATGGAAAGAAAAACCTAAACAATTTCCTAAACACACCTAAACAACACACACCTCAAAATCCACGTTCACCTGGGAAATGGAAAATAAAACAAAACAACGTGAGCGGCGAGTGTCCTAGAGTGGTAGCGAGAGTGTACAAAAACAGATGGCCACACCTGGGACACGACCATATACCAAAAGAAAACACGACACCAAACCGCTACCTCAAACGCCCCAATCCCACCACATCGCACACAGGATAAACTTCCGTGGGCGAAAGAACTAAGTTACCAGAACCGAAACGCCTGGCAGATAAGACAATATAAAGACTGGGACTATTGCACCCTGACTGAATTTATTGACAGCAATGGCTTCCACAAAAACCAAAATCACCAGCTTGATCCACAAAAACACCACCAAAGACATAACAGAACCTAGAAGGACAACAGACCTATGAACAGCTGTCTTGCCCCACATAAGAGTACTAACATATGAAAAATCATAGATACTACACAGGCATCACATCAAGACTGCCTTTCAAAACCAGACACAAGAAAAAATAGCAGCCATCCTGAGAACCCCAGAGAGGAGCAAGAGAGTGACGCGTGGGAAAACCAAGGCATATACGGAAATTCCCTGTACATCGATGACCCAGCCACATAATTGGACAGACCATAGAAGAATAAGTACCCGCCTAGGAATTGAACACAAAAATGCAGCAAAAAGCTGGAACACACCTCCTCACTGTCCAACAATGAGAAGACCACAGGTCAACAACGATCGAACTTCAATGCACCAAAACCCTAGCCACTATAGAAAACCCCAGCACAGAGATCATCAGAGAACACCATAGAGATTGAAAAAAGACCTGACAGCGGGATGGAATAGAATAGAGTGATGTCCGCAGGAGCTGTCAGATATTTGGAAAAGCCTGCACTCTCAAATAGAAAGATTCCACACCACAGGCAAGGCAAACACCGAGCACAGACAGCTGCCTCGGATGCCTCAGCTCAAAACACCCCCCACCAGGCACCCAGGTTTTGAAACCAGCTTGGCTGATGAATAAGCAGCCTCTTTCACCGGAGCCAAGCTGCTTGAAAGCCTCCCAACACAAGAACAGAGTGTTGCCAGCCAATCAAAAGCCACAAAACAACAGAAGAAACCAGAAACACCAATCAATCAAACTCCAAGTCCATGAAACCACAGACCCAGGTTATAGCCAATCAAGAATAGACCAGCCTCAAATTTGAAACAGAGGAACTGTGAGACACACTTCCATACAGAAGCCTGATGATGGCAAGATGGATTCTGCTGAAAACGTTCTACAATTTTAACCAGAACTACAATGACGTGGGATTAATACCCGAAGAAGCTAAAAACGCACAAATTAAATACCGCGAGAGCTTAAAAAAACAAATATCTGACTCTACGGGGAAGGAAATAGACAGCCAGATCAAAAGCTATGAGAAGCTGGAAGTTAAAGAGGGCAGAATACTATGTGACCTAAAATCCTAGCAGTGCAGGGAACAACAAGTAAACTCCAACTGCTTCAAATTAACATTCATAAGCACACAGCAGCTACGAACGTATCCTTGAAAAGAACAGAATTGCTCTACTCAGAAATGAAGTTCAGAGTAAGAGATTCCCAATGGATCAGTTAAAACAAAGATTGCTCAAGCACTACACCTGGAATTAAGCAGCAAAATCCACCCTCTTACTTTGGGATAGATTAAACACTTACAACTTGGAGAGCTGAAACTGAAAGCACTTACAAAATGATAAAACTCTCAAAGAAACTAAAAAATTAGAAAATGACAAGAAAATTCCAATAACCCACCACAACACCTGAAACAATTAGTATAAACAACGGTTTCCAACAGATGAACTCAACAAAACAGGAAACAGATGTCCTATCCAAAGGATCATTATGCCATAGCACCCAAAAAATCCCCAAACAGAATCCATCATATGTGGCAGTAGAATCCAGCCTTAAACCAAATTAAATACAGATGAGCGGACAGAATAGACACCAGGTTACTCACATCTTATGCACAATGAAAACCACAAAAATAAATGGCAAAAAGCATGAATTCAGAGCTTACAAACCCTGAAAAATGATAACAGCATAATAAACACCCAGCAGACAAAGGAAGCCCACAGTAGTAGATGGACAGAAAGACTATGAAACAAAATTACAGACCTACTCCAAAGACTCCACATACAAACCTATAAACACACCCAACCACATATTAGCTGAAAAAATTAACCAAGAAGAAAATTATAACCACCCAATAGCAAAGAAATTCCAACAAACGATCATCCCAAGAGAAAAATCTTCTAGATGCCCCAAATTTATACGCCTTCCCAAAAATTTACAGCAAAGAAGGCCATACCTCTCAACCATAGTCAGCTCCATGGAAGCACCCATTACAAAACCTACTAAATATTAGCAAAACAAACTAACAGCCCCATGCTGAAAACCTCAGCTCATTATTGTACAAACACATACCACTTCTTAGAAATAATCAAAGATCTACACGTAGAGAACGAGAGAGTGTGCTTGTAAGTTTCGACGTGTTCACTATTCATCAAGTTCGATAAAAGAACTCTGAAATCATCAAAAAATAAATACCAACCAGCTTAAAGACCCTCATGGAACTAACAGAACACGCCTAACCAACACATATTTCATATACAAAGGACAAAGATACAAGTAAATTGAAGGAGCCCCTATGGGATCACACGTAACCCTCATTGCAAAACCTGTTCATGGAAAGAATCGAAATCCAGAGCACTGGCTAATGCCACCCCAAACCCAAACTAGGCTAAGATACATTCGATGACACATTGTGGATTTGGCCCCATGGAAAAGAAAACCTAAACGAATTCCTAACACACCTAAATAACACACACCTCAAAATCAAGTTCACCATGGAAACGAAAATAAACAAAACAAACTACCATTCCTAGATGGTTACTAATCTACAAAGAACAGATGGCACAAACTGGGACACAACCATATACCAAAAGAAAACACACACCAACCGCTACCTCAACGCCCAATCCACCCACCACCAGCCACAGGATAAATTCCTTGGCGAAAAACACAGATTACCAGAACCAAACGCCTGGCAGATAAGACACAATAAAGATGGACTATGCACCCTTGACTGAAGTATGACAGCCATGGCTTCCAGCAAAAAACAAATCACCAGCTTGATCCACAAAAACACCACCAAGACTAACAGAGACTAGTAAGACCAACAGACTATGGGAACAGCTGTCTTGCCCCACATAAGAAGTTCTACAGATAAAATCAGTAAGATACCACACAGCATCACATCAGATGCCTTCCCAAAACAGACAAAAAAATAGCAGCCATTCCTGAGGAACCCAAAGGACAAAATTGACCTTGGAAAACCAAGCGCATAACGAAATTCCCCTGTACATCATGCCCACCACATACATTGGACAGACCAATAGAAGAATAAAGTACCCACCTAGATGAACACAAAATTGCAGTAAAAAAAGCTGGAAACACACCTTCTCTCACTCAGTCCAACACATGAAACCACAGGTCACAACATCAACTTCATGGCACCAAAACCCTTAGCCACTATAGAAAACCCCAGCCACAGAATCATCAGAAAGCCATTGAGATTTTGAAAAAAGACCTGACAGCATGAATAGAAGAGATGATTCCAAGCAGACTGTCAATCATTTGGAAAGCCTGCACTCTCAAATAGAAAGATCTCCACACCAAGGGCCAGGAAAAAAACACCTTGAGCCACAGACAGGACTCCCTCTGAGCCTCCAGCTCAAACACCTCCCCACCAGGCACCCAGGTGAAACCCCAGCTTGCTGATGAATAGGCAGCCGTCTTTCACACGGAGCCAAGCTGGGCATTGAGCCTCCAACCACAAAAGAACAGAGTGGTTGCCACCAATCAAAGCCACAAAACAGACAGAAGCCAACCAGAAACACCAATCAATCAAACTCCAAGTCAATGAACACGACCCAGGTTAATAGCCAATAGATTAGACCCAGCCTCAAATTTTGAAACAGATGAACGTGAGGACACAATCTTCCATACAGAGGCCTGATTGCATGGCAATGGGATTCTGCTGAAACGTTGCTACAACTTTAACAGAACTACAATGAGCTACAACTTTAACAGAACTACAAGGACGATGGATAATACCCGAAGGAAGCTTAAACAGCACATATATAAATATATATATATATAGTTTCTAGCATATACATAATAATATACAATATTACATAACAACATACACACACATTACACATCCACACAAACACACACACACACACACACACATACACACACACACACACACCACACACACACCCACATATATATAATATATATATATATTATATAGGATATATATATATTATATTATATATAATAATATACAAAAAAAATAATATACAATAATCTAAGAAGTTAGAATTAAGAATAAAAATTGATAGCCACATTCACAGAGCAACACTGAATCGTTTTTTTGAAATTTATTCCTCAGCTTTAAAACTGGAATATAGGAATTTGGTTGCAGTATTGTGCTCTGCTATTACTCAAAGATGTGTCATGGTTAGCAAAAATGTAAGGCAACAATACAATTTTTAAATTTTTGAAACCAGAAAAGTTTTGGTTGGTACCCACATAAATAAAGTCGAGTACAATACGTATTTAATGTTACACATCTTGACAGAGGCGTACGAATTGATGTTTGCACACAGTGGAAAAATGAATGAGGCCCCACAGGATTGAAATGGAATTAAAAATTTACAATGTGCAGAAATGGATAGAGATAAGAGGTAGAAATTAGGCGGAGAATGATCATTGCTATGTATGAATTAAATACAGAAGGTTGATAATTATAAACATGTTGATATAATCAACAAAATTAAAAATAAGCCAATACAAAGAAATTTAAATATTTTTGTTACACTGCTGTTACACATTGATACTTATTGATACTTTTTCTTAATAGGAAAAAGCAAAGCAGAAATGTAAGTATCAATATGTAACAACAGTGTCACCAAAAAGTTTCATTTATGAAATATCTTATAATACTTTATAATATAATATAAGTGTGATAGAATTACGGAGATAAGGTAAAGTAGATAGCATATATAAAGCATATAAAGCATATATTGTTATAGAATAGATTGGTGATGATAAAATGAACATTACAAAGTAGATTAAGTAAAAATGGTGATTTGCTCACATAAAATGATGTAATATTAATAAAGTCTAGTAAGTAATTAATAATAGTAATAATATAAATATATATAGTGGATTTATTATATAAGGATTAATGCAAATTGGAAGTGAAAGACTGCAGAGATTGTGCACAAGTGATTTGTACTAACTGACACACTGCATGTTCCTGAAGATGGTTTGTGTTTTATGTTTGTTTTGTTTTGTTTATATTTGTGTTGAAAAAAAATAGAAAAACCTTTTATTTAAAATGTTTTTCTATTTATCTATGCATGCAGGTTTTGTTACATTGCTGTTATATATTGATTTAAGCAGAAATATAAGTATCAATGTATAACAACAACAATGAAACAAAAAGTTGCCTGCCTCATTTTTGGTAAGTTGCTTTTTTATTTATGTATTTATTGATTTTTTTAGTATGTGTTTTGGTTTTTATTAATCATAAAAACAAAACAGATACTAAAGAAATAAATACATCAATAAAATTATTTTACTGTTCATCTTGATGTTTGTTTCTCCTTTGCTTTTTTCTATTAAGAAAAAGCAAAGCAAAAATAAATATCAATATATAACAACAATGTAACATTTTATTTGCATGCATACATCAATGGAAACAAAATGTTGCTGTTATATATTGATACTTGTTTCTGCTTTGCTTTTTCCTAATAGGGAAAAGCAAACCGGAAACAATCAATATGAATAGTAAAATAATTTTTATGTATGTATTTATTTATTTCTATAGTATCTGTTTTGTTTTTATGATTAATAAAAACCAAAACACATACTAAAATAATCAATAAATACATAAATAAAAAAGCAACTTACCAAAAATGAGGCAGGCAACTTGGCTAGCCATTTACGCCGGGGTCCTCCTCAGTCTTCTTCAAGCTTGTTGCAGCGAGAACAGCTGGGCAGCCAGCCTGGGAGTCGGCACTCAACTAAATGTTGGAAGTGTCACCAAACACTACGAACATATTACCATATGTATTGGACTTGTGTAGAAGCTAAAAGATATTGGACTAAAATACACACATGGTTGGAAAAAATGATTAAAGAACATACAGATTTGAAGCCTGAAATATTTTTATTAGGAATAGTACTTGAAGGTTATAGTAAAGAAAAAACATACTTAATTATACATGTTTTAACAGCAGCTAGAATTGCTCAAAATTGGAAAAGTGATAAGATACTGAATGAATAGATTAACATTAGAAATTAAAAAGAAGAAGAAACTGAATATTACATGGTATGGGACTTGTTTTAAAAAAGTGAGAGGGTGATTGATCTTTAAGAATAATGAGTATCAGGCATAACTGGAAATACAAAAGAACGCTTTCAGTACTTTGTCTTTCTATGCTCACTCACAGAAAAAAAAAGAAGGAACTGAGGGTTAAAAAATGCCTGGGAACAGTATGAAAACTCCAATTGGAAACTGTGGCAAATATTGGTTTGCTTACTTGCTATTTATGCATCTGCCTATGCATTTATCTTTCCTAAAATACACATGTGCATAGACATCCAGAATTATTGTTTGTGTTTCCACTGTCTGAAATATTTCTAAAGCATGTTTAGAAGAGAGATTCACAGCTAATGTGCAAGGAGAGCCTAAAGCAAGCAATTTAGTGGTGGTAATTCAAACTATATGAATTGCCTTCCTAAATAATTGTGGGTTTCATTTGTTAATATATGTCTTACTGTGAGTAGTTGCTGTTTAATGAATATGTTTACAGTTCACTAATATTGTGGGAGAAATATAACTATAACTTAAGCTTTTATATGAGCTATTTAAGATTTGAGCTGGTTAAGGCTAGGACAGTATTTTCATAGTCTGACAATTCCAGTTGTGAGTAAGAACAAAGGCAGCAGTCAGAAATTAAGTAGAAGAGGAGAGAGAGAGAGAGAGAGAGAGGGCACATACACATACTTCAGATCATATCAATGAACACACCCCCAATTATCCATGTGCATATTTTCACAAGCAAACAAAGGGACCTCATTGTTTTAAATGTTTGCAGCCCAAACATGGAAGAATTCTATCAAATCTGTGACATTTTAAAGATCTTGACAGTACCTAAGAAAGGACCTTCTCTGAGTACAAGAAGTTGGTTGACCCATTCACATACATACCAGTGTTAGGATTCAAATTTCTTCATTACTGGTTCTGTGGGCGTGATTTGGTAGGCATGGCATGGCTTGGTGGGCATGGCAGGGGAAGTATACTGTAAAATCTCCATTCCCACCGCACTCTGTGGGAAGGATACTGCAAAATCCCATTCCCTTCCCACTTCTGGGGAAAAGCTACTGCAAAATCCCTATTCCCTTCCCACTCTTGGGGGAAGGTTACTGCAAAATCTCCATTCCCTCCCCACCCCACTAACCTGCTTTCCAGCTCTGTTCTCCTGTGCAGGACAACAAAAGAAGACCTAGTCAATCAGCTAGGACTCAAGAGACAGAATAGATGGGGGCAGGGCCAATCAGAGGTGGTATTTGCTGGTTTTTTGAACTACTCAAAATTTCCACTACTGGTTCTCCAGAACAGTAGAACCTGCTGAAAACCACCTCTGATACATACCAGCATTCCTTTCCAATGAATTCAAAGATTTATAATCACTATCCCATTCTTAGACACCCCAGAGTCATACGTTTATAATTCATGAAGGATAAAGGCACATGCAATCTTCCTTAATTCAATTGTGTGTTCCACATGCCCCCAGTAGCATTGGACGGTTCGGGGTGGGAGAGAAAGGAAGAGGAAAGGTCACTCATACAGTATTCCTCTAGTCACTATTGCTAACTTCCACTCATTGCTTAGTTCTTTGACAGGGTCACTGGAATTTATTTGTAGCAGCAACAAATTTCATCAATGCTAGTTTGGGGGCATGTCTAGGAATGATAGAGTTGTAGCCCAGCACATATAGAACAAATCTAATTGTAGAAGATTGATTTACCAGAATATTCATGCAATGGTATTTTAAGTTTAACAAAGAAAATGATGTTGTATTTTCAAATTGTTTTGGAGATAACTATTAATTAGTAATCCTAATTGAATTTTGATTTTTTTCTTTTTAGGACAGTTTTATTTACTTTGACCTCAGTGGTTGTGCTGATCATCACAACAGACTGGATAAGCTGGGACAAGTTGAATCGTGGATTTCTGCCAAGTGATGAGGTTTCAAGAGCTTTCCTGGCTTCCTTCATCTTAGTTTTTGACCTTCTTATTGTCATGCAGGTGTGTTATTCCAGTATTCCTTCCACAGAGTACTTAAGTGGCTAGAAATCTTCTTATTCTGATGTATTCTTTTTATATAAACTCTTACAGATTTTATAAATGGAGATGTTCTACTCAAAATGGCACGGAGAAAAATCGAAATAGGATAAACATATGAGAAGGTTCTTCCTTGTGAATTTGAAATAAATATTTGAGCAAAGTAAGGTTGTTTCACATGTATCACACCAAAAATTAACTTGTATTGGTAGGCAGTTTTATTCTCTGTACACCAAGCGCTCCTTCATTTATAATCAGCTTCTTTTTACCAACTACTGTTTTGAAGGAGATGGATTGTTAAAGATGATCTCATTTTTGCTTTTTTGAGACTTAATGCTAAAACAAGAGTACATAATCCTGCACAAAATTGTTCTGACAACAAAGAAGCCTCCTTGATAGCTCTTTTCGACTATTTGATTTTTTTCTTTTGTTACAAATGAATTAAAAGGTCTATATAATGAGGGTTTATTTATTTTTAATAGTTCTAATTTCTTTTGTTTCTGGCTACATTTCCAAGTTTGGTTTAGTTTCATGGTAAAGGCCCTGTCACACTGGCCGACGGATGCAACACGTTTCTAAAAAGGACACAGCGGACGAGAAAAATGTTCCATCCGTTGTTATCCGCTCTCAAAAGGGGCAAAAATTTTGCATAACCAGAGCGGACAACACAGAAAGGAACGACGGGAGAGACACAAGGTGGGATGGAAAGCGGATATGCTTCCACAGAAGCCTAGCGGCATGGAAGGGATGGAGCGGATGGCACATCCGGCAAGGTTTTCCGGGGGACCACAGAAAGCGGGTGCAGAACAGGATACAGTGGCATGCAGGATGTGGACGCCGAGCGGATGAAGCGATGCACAGCGGATGCCGAGCGGATGAAGCGGGATGCAGAGCGTAACCTAGCGGATGCTAGCGCGAAGCCTAGGATGCCTTAGCGGCAGCTAGCTTCACTGCGCATGCGGGGAGGATGCATTGCGTCAGGCCCCGGCGGATATAAAGGGAAGCAGCTCCCAAGCAGGTCACATTCAGAGGGAAAGACCTGGCTTCCAGACACATCGCCTGCCTGCCTTTCCTGCCTGCCTGCCTTGCCAGCCTGCCTGCCTGCATGCCTGCAGCCTTTACTGCCTCCAGCCTTTTCTACCTTCTGCCAGGCCTCCCTGCCAGCCTCCCTGCCAGCCTGACCTCCCTTGCCAGCCTGACCTGCTGCCTGCCAGGCCTTGCTTCCAGGCCTGCCTGCCAGCCTTGCTGCCTGCCTTGCTGCTGCCAGCACTTTGCTGCCTCCTGCCTGCTAGGCCTGCCTGCCATGCCTCCTTCAGCTCGCTGCCTTGCTTGCCTGCCAGCCTTGCCTGACCAGCACTGCCTGCCTAGCCTGCCTCCTTGCCTGCCAGCCAGAAACCCCACAACATGGGGAAGACGAGAAAGCCTCAGCCATCTTTGCTGCCAGCCCTGGCAAGAGGGACAGGGCACCCTCCCACCCCCTGGCCCTCACTTTGCTTCTGCTGGGGCTTCTGTGTAGCAACGGGCTCGCTCTTCTGGGGCTGGGGCTTCTGACTGCTTTCTGCTTCTTGGAGGAAGCTGATGGATGCTGCTTATTGGTCGGTGGTGCTTCTGGCTGGTGCTTACTCTGCTGAAGCTGCTTCCGGCCGGTGGTGCTTCTGCTGGTGCTTAACTCTAGGCTGATGCTGCTTCTGGCGGTGGTCTTCTCCTGGTGCTTACTCTGCTGTGAAGCTGCTCCTCATTCCTGCCTGGTCCCTGGGTGCTCCTGTGTTCCTGCTGGTGTCCTGGTCCTGCTGGTTGCCTCCTGGTCCTGGCTGCGTGCTGCTGGCGCTGCTGGCACTGCTGGTGCTACTCTGCTGCTGCTGATTCCTGGTCCTGCTGGTGCTGCTGGCGCTTACTCTGGCTGCTGCTGAATCCTGGATCCTCTGGTGGCTGCTGCTTGCTTGATCCTGGCTGCTTGCTGGTTGCTGCTGGCGCTGCAGGTGCTTACTCTGCTGCTGCTGGATCCTGGTCTGTGGTGCTGCTGGTGCTGCTGCTTGCTGCTGTTGGTCCTGCTTGAGTGCTGCTGACTGACTGGTGGTGTTGGAGAGCAAGCCCCTACAACTGGAAAGCCCCTCTGATCGAGGGCCATGTGGTCCTGCCACAAGGGAGGAAGAGGCATATGCGAGAACGGAGTAGGAGCAGTACTCCATCAAGCGGAGTAACATCAGGATTTGAGGTGCTGAGTGGCTGAGAGAGAATAGAGTATGCTATGGCGGAAGGGACATATGGCTCTACAGGGACACCAAAGGAAAGCAGGCTGCTTGCGAGAAGAAGGCGGAAGAGCCTGGGCTACACTTCGGAGTGCTCCTCGCTGGTCGAAGCACATGCACACCTTGGTACGGGGAAGCTACACTCAAGTGACGGACAGAGACCTTTACGTCATTGGCCAAGTGCAGCTTCCTGAGGGTGAGATCTGCCACGAGGAGCAAGCCCCTCTCACAAACCCCTCTTCTCTCAGCAGCCTGCTGAGAGCCAGTCCTCTTTTCTGGCCCAGAGTCAGGCTTCCTGTCTCCAAGCAGGGTTAATCTCTGGTAGCGTACCCGACGGAGAAACCTGTGGACATCTGTTCTAACCGTGGCGGGAGCGCGTGAGGCTCCCTCTCGGTGCAGTGGGAGAAAGATGAAGGCCACTTCCACCACAGTCCAACTCGCATCCACCCCCATCTCCACCTCCACAGACAAGGCAGAGACCAGACAGGAGGGACCGAGTCCACGATTGTCGTGCTGGAGATAAGAGAACATCCGGAAGCCAGCATAAGATATCGCTCTCTACAGCTGGTCCACACTACTTCCTCATCCACCAACCGGCAAGCCCTTTCCTTCACCTATGGTGAACCAGACCTTCACAGACATGGCGGAACCCCAGTACAGGTGGTGAAGGACAGGATCACCGATCTGCTTCACACCCTCCAATCCAGAATTGAACTGCTCTCACCCGAGTCCTAGTTCCAGCTGCCTTCCACTCAGGTGATGTCCCTTCCGCCATTCCAAAGGCTTTCCACAGAATGCCTCAACTTACCAGGGCTAACGTGCTACCAGGAGTCCAGCTGCACAGGCAGCAGCCCTTCCCTCGGAGTCCAGGCACAGACTCTCGGACGCACCGTTGCCACCGGTTCCACTTTATGCCACCAGATTGCCACCCACACCACTTGATGCCACCGATGCCACCCACTGATCACCCGATTTGCACCCACCCAGTTCCTCACACAGCTGCAGACCAGACAGCCTCACTACACTGCTCCTTTCCTCCACCCCACATTCCAAGGTCAGGCCTCAGTACCATCTGTCGTCTGTGGACGGGCGACACCCTATTGCACTGGAGGAGTAGCTCTCAACATCACGGGGCTGCGCCGCTGTCGAGAGCCCTCACACACCGTCCCCTGTTGTTCCCCTCCTTTTTTTCGGTGGCCAGCACCCCCCGCAGTGGACGTCTTCAAGATCAGCACTCCAGCAGCACCCACCTCCACAGCCACCTGATCCCTCACCCCTGAGGACTGGGCACCACCTCTGTAGTGACAGACGAAGAGGTGCAATGAAGACGGTGGGCTACTGAGACTCGGACACATGGGTTCGATTTTTTTTTACAGCTATAATAAAGGATTATCTATATGCTTCACCGACCACATTCTTCTTTTATTTTTGTAAATTAAAGTCTTTGTGTGTGAAACTTTTAGAAATGGTTTTAGCCTGCAGCGTGATGGGAGGATACAGTTGGGTCATGGGCAGGGTGTTTCCTTTTGGATGGGTAATAGCTGTGGGAATGGGCAATACCTTCTTGGATGGTTAAGATATCTGTGGATGGGTTTGAGATAGCAGGGTGGGATTGGCAGGGATACCTGTGGGATGGGTTAGGATACCTGTGGATGGGTAAAGATAGCTGTGGGATAGATAAACCTCCAGTGCAAGCATAGTGGGACTGTCATGGTCCACCCTCCCAGCTGCCACACTTATGACCCTTTATTATCAATAATAATGTTAATCAATCATCACACAGCAACAAAACACAACTCTTTTATTAAATGCCCTGTTCATTGTAGGCCCACCCAACACTACATGGCCCAATCTCGATCAGTGTTGATGAGACAGGCTGAAGGAGCATCCATTAATCATCTAATCTCTGTCTGCCAGTCCACTGCTCCAGCTGGGAGTTGCACCAGTGTTTCAGGAGGTGCACGCCTTTCCCTTCATGTGAAGGCCTGGGGGGCCCTTGCACATCTCAGTGTCTATTTCAGGTTTTGCCCCTTGCCCTCCATCTTCCCCAGGCTGCCATGCCCCATACTTGAGGAAGGTCATGAGGCCTGTTCTGCCCAACACTGGGTAGCGGGTGCGCATGAGTTGTGCAGGATGATGCAGCAAGCTTCCACGATCCTCTTCACGGTCTGTGTGGTGACGAT